>JBAIZZ010000099.1:1224505-1279251 GCA_037355905.1 Heliconius aoede | reverse complement strand
TCTAGTGTTACCTGGTGTAAAGAACGTGAACCTAGTGTAAAGAGATTTATTCTCATTAATAAGCTTCCGCCGAATCGAGAGTTCTTACAGTTTGATTGGCGGAATTCAAAGACACGTTTGCGACCAGAGCGAGGAAAACATTTAATTTCGTCGAGTGAGGATCTCCTCAAAAACTCAAAAATTTTAACTTACAAACTTTCAGTTAACATCTCGTTAACTGAAAGTTTGTAAATACGTTTTCAATACACAAAGAGAAAATAATCTAAAAATTGCGATGTCTATAATCTTTCACTTCATCCTGTCACTATTTTAGATAAAAAAAAAAAACAATATAGTCTTGGTAAAATTAAAAGATACATTAGAAGTCAGTGAAGTTATGCTTAGACTGCTGGATCTCTATTTTTCATACGTTTGATATAATACATAATGTCTTACCGAGGATATTCCAATGTAGTGAACATATTAGTGTCTAACAATAGAACGTTATAGCCAATGTTTCTGTAAACATTCCCCATGAACCAGGCCAATGGTAAACTGGGACTGTCCAGGAAACCACCTACATAAACTAAAGTTTTCTTCCTGAAATCTATATCTGGATCTTTTACGAGTTCCCTCATCTGAAAAACGAAAGAATATACAGAGTACTTAATAATGTAATTTTATTATAGAATGGAGTATTTGTATTATTATTATTATTTTTTTATGGGAGAGGACAAGGCAAACGAGCGTTCGGGTCACCTGATGGTAAGTGATCACCGCCGCCCACGACCCCATGCAACACCAGAGGAGCTACAGGTGCGTTGCCAGCCTTTAAGGTGGAGATGAAGGGCACCGGGGCCCGGCATTACCTAATGCGAAACGCAGTGGCAAGGGCCACTACTTCACGTCGGTTTAAAATGCCGGGGTGGTATTAAATCCGGTCGAGTTTGCCCATGCATGTTGCCATTACTGGCGACGTGACTCTACCACACGTACTTTAGTCGCCTCTTACGACACCGACAGTACTAGGGTGATCCTATTCTAAGCCGGGACCACACGGCTAACTTATAACTTAATCGGAATGTAGTTATATAGAAATTTTATGTATCAGCTCTTAAATTTTAATTTTTACATGTTTGTAAGAATTTCTAATGTGGGTGTACTGTCCACTTATTTTTTGATGGAATTGTTGAAGTCGTTGCACAGTGGCCAAACGTCTCACTTTGAGTCAGTGTACCCGACTACCACCGTTCCCGACCCGACCCTACCTTGTTAATGATTCAGAATTCCAATATGAACATATGTATGAATATTATGGAAAAATGTTAAATGGTTGAACAACTGCTGCTTCACTGCTTCACGTTATGTGACACATAGCAGAATAGGCAAAGGGAACCTAGGAACCTAGTCTGAAAAATTAAATAAAGTGAAGGACAAGGCAAATGAGGGTTCAGGTCACCTGATGGTAAGTGATCACCGCCACCCACGACCCCGTGCAACAACAGAGGAGCTACAGGTGAGTTGCCGGTCTATATCTAAATGAATTGTAATATAAATATAATTTAAATAATTACCTGATAATAACTATATTTTTTCTGCGCGGTGTTTAACCCACTGCCGGAAACTACTGACAAAGTTAAATGTTGTAGACTTTCCTTGGTTATGAATGCATGGTGAGTCGATCCTGGACCTGAAAATATATAATTGTTTAACAGCTTTGGCAGGCTCACGCTGTTTTACTGTTGTCACGCACTTCAAGGTGATTAGAGGGACCATCAATTTTCGAAACATTGCATGTTGAGAGCTGCACATGGACCTTGTCCCACTGCGCTATGACGCCTCTTAATTACAAGTAAATGTTGCATCAAAAAAGCTAAGAGCCATTACAATACTATACATTATACATTATACATTATAATCATCCCTCATGTATGTCCATCATGTCTCTCCAATCATACCTTGTTATCATTTAAAACCTTTACATTTCGAATCTTTATATTAGAAGCCTTTGCGAATTTACCTACCAATGTCATATTATATTCGTAAACGCGACTTTATCACAATTGGAATTAATTATGATTTCTTCCCACGAACGAGTCGGCGCTTTTAGTCAATTGTCTACGGAAGCGGTTTTGTACGAGTATCATAACCTCGCCGAACATTCGGAACGGATTTTAAGCATATAAAATTCGCATACTAAACATTGAGCCCACAGTTTTTATACTTTATTCGTTATTTTAATATTTCAGATATAACATAACGGATATAGTGAGATTAATTTTTTTTTTTTTTTATGGAAAAGGACAAGGCAAACGAGCGCACGGGTCACCTGATGGTAAGTGATCACCGCCGCCCACGACCCCGTGCAACACCAGAGGAGCTGCAGGTGCGTTGCCGGCCTTCAGATATAGTGAGATGATGGAGTTATTGCTTTAAGTACCAATGACTTTGGAACTACTCTCCACTCTTTGGAATGGTATTCTTCACTTAAGCCAATTATATTTTCCCTCTTCTTGGTTCATTGACGACATTCTATTCAAAACACTACGAAACCCATTGAGGCAAAGTGCGTTGAGGCAAAGTGCGGCATTGAGATCCGCTACTCAATACGCAATGCCTTCTAAATTATGCGTAAAGTGGGAAACGGAGTGTCTTAACATTAGATTTCCTCTGCCTACCCTGCTGTGTGCGGGATACAGGTGAAGCTGATTTTTTTAAATTATCCTCAAGACTTTAGTTGGCACTATACCACATAACATACTTCAAAATGTATCTTCTTTTTCAATTTCACATTTTATCCCGCATATGACAGAGAGCCTTCGAGAGGTTCATTTCCCTGAGTGGGAATTGAACCCACAACTATATCTGCTAACATACCTTATTAAAAAATACCATAAATAAACATTTAGTATAACTGTTCAATGAAAAAAAAAATACTCACAATCTGCTAAAAATCCTCCAGGATAACCTTCTATTTGCTTTGAACTATTGAATGCCAAACTTTTTCTTACAAAAAGCATGAAACACAGCAGTAAATAATACATTTTTATATTATATATATTTTTTTTTTCACATAAAAAAATAACTCTCAAGATACGTCTTTTTTCGCACCTTATCTAAGACGTAATGTATGTGCTAAAATAACGAACGCCATTTACCATTCATAATGAAAACGAATATTGTTCACAGCCCATCACACAAGTCGCAATATTAATATTAATTAAACAAGGAAGTTGATGAATAATAATATAGTAGTTATCATAAATTAAAAATATTTTTTTTAAATAAATAATGTAAATATAGAGGCCTTGAATACGGAAAACACTATTAATACAAAGTTGTATTATTCTTGTTTTTTTTTAATAATTAAACTTATACCAATATATGTGCCCCAGATAATACGAGGATATCTCATAAAACTAACTTGATGAAACTTGGACTGTTAATTGCAATATAGATACTTCACTTAGTACGAAGACAGTCACCTTGACATGATTTTTAGGTTCTGAGAAATAAGTGAACAATATTTATAAAATTTTACAAACTGGTAGATTTTTTTTTTGAGGTGTGTTCAAAATATCAAGCAACAAGCTTCTTCCGTCATTGCAGGGTTGAAAAATTTTATTTTTTTGTTCGGAATCGAAAATCGGAACTTATTAATTTACAGGATGTCTGACATGTCGACAGACAGACTGAATCTACTATACTATTGTATATATTACAAATGAATGTAGCTCACAAGCCGACTCTGCACTCGATTGGTTAGATAATAATTAAACCACTATTTTGTATTAAGTTAAGTGGTCATACAATTCAAATTCAAAATAATATATTATTTATTCAAATATATTTTTATCAGCTCTTATAATTTATTTATTTAGTTATTTCCGTATTGAGAAATTTGAAAATGATATAATACATAAAACAGACTCAATTTTATATATAATATTTTTATTTAAAGTAAAAAAAAGATTAAAATATACATATATAGATATATTTGACTTTTCTATTACAAATATAATTTCATCTCATTTTAATAACATTCTCCGCATTCAATCTTTTTGTTTGCGATAAAAAATAATCATTTTCCTTTTTCAAACCTTTTACACCTAAATAGTATGGATATCGGTTAGTAGTTGCCAAATAAAAAATACCTTCTTTACTTTTATCTGCGTTAAGACCCAATACATTAGTAACAAGAGGTTTTCTATCATAGCATTGTCTATTTCTAGCTTGTTGTACAGAATCACATCGTATGGCTATAAAAGAATTTCGGTGTATCAACGCTGTCATCCATAAAGTATGTGATCTGACATGAGAACAAAGAGAGTTACAGAATAACCAATAAATTTCTCCTGGCTGATTTTCTCCGCCGTTAACATAATAAGTAACATGTGCCACCGGCGCGGCCATGCCCAAGTTATCTATATTTGTACTGATAACCTCAACGAAATCGGCATCACTCTTATCAATTCGTTGATCTGGTCCAAGATTCCGAAAACATGGACCAGCTGGATCTAATCCTGTGATTCTTGATATCTTAGTTCCAGTCAGTTTGTAGAAATTCTTCCCAACGAAGCTAGCCGTTTGTACTCCAAGGCTTAAACCAATGATTTCAGTCTTTTTTGGGTCCAGCCCTAGTTTTGTTAGGTCTGCAATCATTTTGGCCGCATGCTTACCTGCTGGTCTTATGAAACGGGCTGCACTGAAACAGTATTAAAATACTATACAAAAAATATCAATATAAAATAATAAATAATTATATTTAAAATAAATACCGATTATATTTCGAAAGATCGAGTCCGCAATTAAGCGATACACAGAATGACAGATGCTAGCGAGTGTCACGAAAGAGGTATGCAGAGACCGTGGCATTTAGCGCTTCTTTCTGTCTATCTACCGTGTTTACCATTTATGCTACCATTACATGTAGTTTCCTTTTTTGTTATTTTTTTTCTTCACGCTATATCCTGTACGGAGCGATGCAGCCAGAGGGAACGGGAAAATCTAGTGTTAAGACACTCTACTACCATTCAAAGATTTCCGTTGCCGGAATTCAACGCCGCGCTCGATGGCTCGACATCTTTTGTACCTTGCGTGTTTCTTATAATATTATTAAATATATATACTATAATCTATTTTTACTTATAATTATTATACTAAATGCCTACATCTCTCAACCCAAGCCTTCGCCTTCGCCTTGCCTTGACTGTCTACCGATTAGACTCATAGATAATTATTGAGTTGCTAGAAACAGCCGACAATCTATTTATATGATTTATATCTTAGTAGAGATACTGAGTATAGAAAATTTAAATTTCGCATATAAGGTAACACCTGAAATTCCTATGGAAACGGGAATAAACATTTATTATATTCAGTAGAATATTAGTTATATTCTCAACACAAGCAAATTTGAGCTATAAATAGTTTTCCTATTATTATTAAATTCCTATTATTTTTAAATGATTACAATTTGTTCGTTACAATGCATGATTTTTGCGTTTTTTACTTAACTTTAAACATTTAACAACATGTGTCCATTCCGAGACCCTCAATAGATCGAGATCTCTATGGTTTGTCTCTGTGACGGACAGACAGACAGAGTAACTGTCGAATTTATAATAGAGATATGAAGGTATGTTTTACCGAGGATATTCCATTGTAGTAAACATATTGGTATCTAACAATAGAACGTTGTAGCCTATCTTTTTATATGCACTCGACATAAATGAGGCGTATGGAAAACCGGGGCTATCTAAATACCCGCCTACATAAACCATAGTCATCTCATTGAAATCTATAGCTGGGTCTTTTGCGAGTTCTTCCATCTGAAAACAAGGTACAATAAACATGATTATATTTTAATAGTATATAATATTAAATAATATTAAGGCTCATATGGCAAAATAAATAAATTAATTAATTTAATATAATAAAAGGATTAAAAAATATCTTTAATTATATGAATATTAAATGAAACTCTTTCACCGGATTTTTCGAAAATAAACATTACTAAGTATACGCGATTAATCCAATTGAAGAGTTTTATTTAAAACGGCATCACGTTATTAGGTTTGAAATATTTTTTTTGATTTAGCTAATGTGTAAAAAATACTATTTTCTCGTAATATGTTCGTAGGCGCTTATAGGCGGGTTTTAGAGGTGTCATTTCTCATGTTATTCCCATGAAAATATAAATTACTGGGTAATGTCACTTATAATAAATACTATTGCCGACAAAATATAAAAAAAGCTTAACTTAGCTTTATAATTTAACGATTGTACAGTAACTGATATTATTTTATGCAAATAATTTACCTAATAACTGCCAAAGTTGGGCACAGACATTTTCATGCTACAGCCGTAACCGCTGTGCGTAGAAACGAGAAATGTTTATTTTAATAATGTGAACAACCACTAAGAGCGGATTTTGAAAAATTGTAACTCTGATAGGGTGAAATAGAAGATGAAAGCTTGTATTTAAATCGCGAGCGAAGCCAACCGAGTTCGCTAGTATTAAATAACGAAGGTAAAAGTATAAATGGTATTTTTTAAGTATAAATATATTTGTCGATATGTTCAGATACACTCTATGATTATTTAACTAAGAACATAAAGTTCCCAAAATTTTAAATTAATTACCTGATTATACCTATATTTTCTACGAACAGTGTTTAACCCTTTGCCGGAAACCAACACTGACAAAGTTAAATATTTTAAACTTTTCTTTGTTATAAATGCGTCGCGTGTTGATCCTGGACCTGAAAAAAAACACACAATTATGTATCAAGTAGCAGCTTTTTTTGAGTGGCGGGCATCAACGCTGCGCTAGAGCACAGATATGAAACTAATTTAAATATAGTCATAATTATACATTTTGAAATTATAAATTCTTGGCACTTCTTGGCTTTATGTTTTAAATAGACGATTTCCCCACTAAGCTCTGAGAGACATAACCAAGATAACTAGGTGTAATTTAATAATGGCTTCGTGCTTTTGAACTATTATACGAATATTTATTCATTTCCCCGAGTGGGGATTGAACCCACAACCGTCGTGTTACAGTCACGCCTCTGGATCACTACGACCTCATACATTACGTTGTTATAATTTTATAAAATAATTATTTTTTAAATTACGACAACTTAATGTATTTCCAGTGAAAATGATTTATATTGAAAAATATATTGTCGACAGGAAGTGCGCGAACTGTTAACAAGTTAAAATTGTTTATTTTACGATAACATATTGGTTTCAAGGGTAGATAATTGGACAAAACACTGTGTTAAGGTCACCAAGAGGGAAAAATATTAAGAAATATATTTTCATACGCCAACCTTGTAAAGTAAAAATGTCCAAGTATATTATTAGCATACTTATTTACTATCCTTGGTTGAGCTTCCATACAAATACCGTTTCTGTTATTATTTAGAATTCAGAAAAAAAAATGTAAGGCAATCTAATAATACTATTATATTTACGTAACAGAAACATATGAATGGGGAACGAAGTGTCTTAACACTAGGTTCCCTCTACCTACCCTACTTTATGTGGAGTGCTGCGTGAATGTGATTTAATTTAAAAATTATGAGATGTAACACACTGGGATAGTGACTAACAATAAGAGTGGTAGTTGTGGGTTCAATTAACGCTTGGGGTATTGATTATTCTATTATTGAAGCAGTATCCCACACACAGAAAGATCTCTGTTTATCATTAACACTCTACATTACACTTCTACTCCTCATTTTTCCCTCGAAGTCTTGAGACATTGTGTGTTGAGTGGTGGAACTCAACGCTGCGCTTTGCTTCGTTACAAGAGTGGGCGAAAAATATTAAATATTTCACTCCCTCAAGTGGGAATCGACCTGACAAACGTCGAATTTACTCCACGAGTGGCTCCTTTATTATGATTGAATTATTTTCATTACCTCGCTCTGGCAAGACCAAGCCTAGCGTTGTGGCCGATCTCTCTGTATAATATTATGATATATGTAATAACCGTATATAAAGTTAATTTTCTTTACTTTTTTCAAGTTTAATACCAACAATAAAAGTGACATTATACACTAAACTTCAGTTGAGATTGCTCCAAATGATAATATTTTTTTTAAGCTGCGACTATAAACATTATATTTTTATATTCATTGGGCAGAGGAAAGAAATTTTGAAAAAATCGATCAAATGCAACTCCGTCTCAATTTCATTATTATAAATCAGCGGTATTTAGAAATTGTAACGAATAAGAATGTTACTATTAGCTTCTTTTAAGTCATATTAAGAATAAATACCACGCTGTAAGGAGCGGCACTGTGATAAATTATCATCAATAAAATACATTGTGAATAGAACTGCAGTACGACACTAAACCTGTCCACTATTTGTTAGAAGTTGTCGTTAATATTATGTTAAAGCATGCTTCATTATTGATCGTTTTGTATGGAAGTTGAGGGATCGCTTATATATATATTTATTTAACTACAAAGTTTTACCCGAACAGCAGTGTGGGTACGTACGCCTAAGTAGACTAACGTCGTCTTGTTTAATCAACCTATTTAAGTGTTTGTACTTCAAAACGAAAAAACAGAACTCCTTAAATGTAACGGTATTTCTAGTTGACCTAGAATTATGAAATTTGGCAACTAGCATCTACAAGTAGTACTAATTCAAACAAAATTGAAAACATTACATTTGTGGCTAAATCCTAAAAAAAGGGCAAAATTAGATATTAAAACCGCTGGTTCATCTGACTATTCTAAGCCTGAATTTTAGAAATATCTCCAATTTTTGTATGAAACCCTAGGTTGGCGAACCCGACTCACGCTTGTCCGGTTTTTAAATTTAATTCTCGTATAGAGGCAATATGTAACCATTCCGCATTTCCCGCCCGACTTAAAAAATATTGCTTATTGGATGGCAAAACCTTACGCCGGACTCTTTTTACCGGTTCTTCTTAAGGTCGGCCGGGTGAACATAAATAATTATAATACAAACATTTTCCCGGTCGGAAATCAAACCTGCAATATCCAGAAAACGAGAAATGAAGTGTATAACATGTTATCTCTGCGTCAACCTGCTATATTAGCAAAATATTGTTACAATTTGATTTGGTAGAAATATTACCATAATATAAGTCTAATTTGAAAAGAATTATTGTTTATAATATTTACTAGTTGTTATAAAATAAATATTACTTATTTATTTAAATAAAAATTGGATTACATCCTTGAAATGTCGTTACAAAATTCACTTTGTTCCTTTCCTAACTGTAACTGTATATTACCATGACATCACCATTGTTGTCATGGTAAAATGTGCCATCACTTTGATTGGTTAACACATCAATATTAACGGATATATTCTTAATATAAATTAAATTAATATAAATAGATTTAAATTTAAAAAAAAATACTTACAATCTGCCAAAAATCCTGCAGGATATCCTTCTATTTCCTTTGAGCTATTCAACGCTAAGCTATTACATACAAAAATAATAATACACAATAGTAAATAATACATAATTATTTAATATTTTCTATAACTTTTCACAGTAAAAAATCTTCTAGACCACGTCTTATCTTGCACTTCTTCTAATATCTAATGTACTTGAAAGGTTAGTTACAATGTCCTTTAAACTCGTGCCGTTATCATTCATAAAGAAAACTAATATTTTCTTTTGTTAGTTGACGCAATCTGCAAGTTGCAACACAACGGAGTACGTCAACTTATTGAAGAAGGATTTTTTTTAAAAAAGTGTGAAAAAAAGACTGCAATTATTTTTTTTTTAAAAGAATTGCAGGTGCACTGATATCGTGTTATTAATTTGTAAATATCGAGCCCTAAATATGGAAAACTGTAATAAAAATAAAAATTTATTATAAATATATTTTTATTTAATAAAAGTGATTGATTGAGTGATACCTTAATTAGCAGTGAATGCATTTTAGTGGGTCTTTGTGAAGGAGATATTTTGTGCAATTAAATAACTTTTGATTGTGGCTTTGGTGATTCTTTTGTTCCCACCCACATCTTGTTGAGGCCATGTCTGATATTGATGAAGAAGGGCATCCACCCAGTAATATATAATATATGTTCATCAGAATTAATGTAACGAATTTTTCCGGTAGTTTCGGAATCTATTCAATTCAAACAAACAAACTAATTAAATCTTTTCTCTTTATAAAATTTGTGTACATAAAAACTTTAAATTAAAAAAAAAAGATTTATTTAATATTTTTATTATAAGTACGATTTCATCTCATCTCAACAATATTCTCTGGGTTGAATCTTTTTGTTTGCGATAAAAAATAATCATTTTCCTTTTTCAAACCTTTCACACCTAAATAGTATGGATATCGGTTAGTAGTTGCCAAATAAAAAATACCTTCTTTATTTTTATCTGCGTTAAGACCCAATACATTTGTAACTAGAGGTTTTCTATCATAGCATTTTCTATTCCTTGCTTGTTGTACAGAATCACATTGTATGGCTATAAAAGAATTTCGATGTATCAACGCTATCATCCACAAAATATAGGATCTAAAATGAGAGCAAATAGAGTTACACAATAACCAATAAAATTCTCCGGGCTGATTCTCTCCGCCGTTAACGTAATAAGTAACGTGTGCCACTGGCGCTGCCATGCCCATATTATCTATATTTGTACTAATAACTTCAACGAAATCGGCATCACCCTTATCAATACGTTGATCCGGTCCAAGATTCCGAAAACATGGACCAGCTGGATCTAAGCCTGTGATCCTTGATATCTTCATTCCAGTAAGTTTGTAGAAATTCTTCCCAACAAAGCTAGCCGTTTGTACTCCAAGGCTTACACCAAGGATTTCAGTCTTTTTTGCGTCTAGGCCTAGATCTGTTAAGTCTACTATCATTTTGGCTGCGTGTTTACCAACTGGTCTCACAAAACGGGCAGCACTGTAAAAATACATAAATATTATATATTTAATTATTACTATAAAATAATAAATATGTATTTAAAAATAATAAGTCCAAATTAACTATTGCTTGGGATTCCTGCGTGCCAGAGCCTAACATTAAACTTTACTTAATGGTACTAAAATTTAATATAAAATAAGATATTCATCTTAATAAAAGATGAACATACTTTTATTAAGATAAATAGTAATAGGATTTAATTTTATACGAAGAATGGTCACTTTATTAAGATTCAATTTATACTGCGACTTGGCTTTAGTTGTACAAAACTTGGCGCTTCGATGCGCTTCGACTTTGCGTTAGTATTTTATTTAGTATTTTATTAGTTTAACATATTTCATCAACATATATTTTTAGTTTTTTTAGCTTCACGTTGGAAGATAGGCGATCCTGGGAACCTAATATTAAGATAGTCCGTTCCTATTAAGATACTTTTGTTTTCCACCGTGCACGGAATTCTGAAGATATTGCATTTTTACTGTCTTTGACATTTCAAAGTCTACACAAATAAAGTTGAAAGCTACAAATACTTTTAACAAAACATATTGAATAACGTCTTACAGAGGATACTCCATTGTTGTAAACATATTAGTATCTAACAATAGAACGTTGTAGTCCATGTTTTTATATGCACTCGACATGAACAAGGCAGTTGGAAAACCGGGGCTATCTAAAAAACCGCCTACATAAATCATAGTCTTCTTTTTGAAATCTACAGCTGGATCTTTTGCGAGCTCTTTCATCTGAAAAGAAAATATAATAAAAATATTTATATTTAAATATAAAAGTAATTGTGTGATATGAGAAATTATAAAAATACAATTATTAGCGCTTTGTTTATATAAATGATTAATTATAAGTGTAAAATATTTTTTAAATACTATGCTATGTGTTAATATTATAAAGCTGAAAAGAGCCGATTCTCGTTCAGATACACTCTTTATTTATTTAACCCAGAATATAAATTCTAAGAGAATTATAAACATAAAACTCTAGCCGGTTGTCCTGTTGTCCTATTATAAAATACATTACCTGATTATAACTATATTTTCTACGAACGGTATTCAGACCACTGCCGGAAACGAATACCGATAAAGTTAAATATTTTAAGCTTTTCTTTGTTATAAATGCATCGTGAGTTGATCCTGGACCTGAAAATTACAATTATGTATATAACAACTAATAGCTTTAGCATCTTTACACTTTTTACATACAGCAGGGAAACTAGAAAGAACCTAGACACTTAGTTTCATATTTTCTTATTCATATTTGGGACACTGCATGTTGAGTAGCGCTAGAGATACGGTGTAAACGCTACGTGGTACGTTCTTCCTTGACGTAAAAAAAAATATTAACATCAGATTCCCTAAATATATTATCCCTTTAGGTAAACTTTAGGTAAAAAATCAAACTTTTTTAATGTTTAGAATATTTTCTTATATTATTAGCGGTTTTTTATCATATGTTTTTAATGATTTTGTAGTTGAATAATTATAAAATTAACCATTTTGCAAAAATTACAAAACCAAACTTACTATAAATATATTTTTAATAATATAAATTTGCAAAAATAAATACTTACAATCTGCTAAAAATCCAGCAGGATATCCTTCTATTTGTTTTGAACTATTAAACCCTAGGCTGTTGCTTACAAAAACCACAATCCACATTAGTAAATAATACATTTTCAATATGTATATATATTTTAAATTTCTTAAGGTTAAACAAAACTTCTAGACGTCTTGTCTTGCAGTTATTCTAATGTCTAATGTACTTTCAAGTTTGTTCTAATGTCCTCTATAAAAAACAATGTAGTACCTAATACTGCTATCATATATAGAAAACTATTTTTAGGGTTCTGTATTTTTTAAGGAAAAAAGGAAGATTAAGATCATTCTGTTGTACGTCCGTCTGTCTGTCAAGACACTTTATCTCAGGAAGGCTTGGATACATCGGGTTGAAATTCAAACGATAGACTACTGTAGAGTCAGATTTACGGAATAATTTCCTAATAAAAATATATTTCTGTATTTACTTAGAAAAGAGATATACAAGAAATCCATATTTCGACAACATGAAGGGAACCAAAATTTATAGGATGCTTCAGGTTGACTTGAATTTGGTTTTTTTTTTGCAAACGAGCGTTCGGGTCCCCTGATGGTAAGTGATTACCGCCGCCCACGACCCTGTGCAACACCAGAGGAGCTACAGGTGCGTTGCCGGCCTTTAAGGTGGAGATAGACGCGCTTTTTGAAGGTACCCCTGTCTTATCGACCTGGAAACACCGCCCCGGTTAGGCCGTATCCAGGTGGAGTGGATGATATTTGAGCTTATGACATATTACATGGTTAGAAAATTCGGCGGCGGGTAACAGGTCAAATAGTTCTTCAGAACTCTCTCCATGATAAATGCGGTAGAGAACGCACAGCGACAAGACAAGTTCAAAAGTAGTATATTACGGTTCAAGGAATGCAACAATCTGCACTACTTATTTCTTCAATAAGAAATACAATTAATTTTATTATAGTTATTTACTAGTTGTTAAATATCATGTTTACAGTGTCAGTATAGCACGTTTCTACTTTTGAAGTAGGTAGTTGCATTAAATAACTATAATTTTATTGTAAATACTTTCCGTATCATTTTACAATGTAATAATGTACATATTAACTTTATCTAAAAGTTGCGACGAGCTCAATTAATCTGATGGTATCACCAACCCCGTTTATATTGGGATCACTTATCTCGAGATCGCACGAAGGTATCGAGTTTAAAATAAGCATCGAATATTCAAGTACTCCGTCTCTTGGAGTACAGAAAAAATCTACGTTCAAGTCAACGCAGTCAAAAGATATGGAAACCTATCCGTAATTTTTTCTGCATTTTGTGTGAATATAATATCTGAAACCGTTTAAGGCAATTGGATGCACTACAATAAAACTTAATAATTGGCAATAACATTTTGACCAAGTTAATAATTTTATGTATTTTCAAAAACATGCAGGACAAGGTGGGTGATGATGGATAAATGATATTTTGGCCTGCAAAAATACTTTTAGTTTGCTTCACACTATATTCCGAGTATAGCAACGTAAGGAGAGGGAATCTAGTGTTAAGTCACTCCATTCCCGACATTGACGATGTCTGTCATGTATTGAGAGAATTATTTAGTGTTTAATTGACTCAGTCAATTATAATTGATAATTATCAATCAATAGAATAAATGTTTGTAATTTCATATGTCAAAGTTTATATGTAAAATCAATTAATTATAAAAATATATTTAAATACAATAGAATATTTTATATTGTGCCTGCTTGTTTTGTAGTTACAAAATAATAAAATAATCTTATTGCTATTCTATATGTGTAGGAGCCACGTCCTTCTTAATGTTTAGACAAAAACAATCTATCGCTAAATCTCAAAAACTACAAATAAAAACTACTAGGGGTTTTAAATTTTGCATTTTATCAATGACATGTTGGAGGATTCTAAGATTCATTGCTATGCAGATTACAGCACAGTGGACGCTGTTTCCTCCGCCTGCGCAAGTCTTTCTCGTGAAAACGGCGACCAGTGCCGAAATAAACGTATGACTTCAGTTAAGACACCCCTCGGGAATATTTTCTCATGGGGTGAAAGGCACTTAGTTCAATTCAATCCCAAGAAGACACAAGTTAACCACTAAAAACCCCATTTATCGCATCGCCAGTTTTTCAAACCACTCCCCCTTAAAGCCTCAAATGCACGCAATGTCTCACATACCGGTGGAAGCTGTCCTGACACCTAAATGTAATGTGTTTTGTATTGCAAACATTTATAATTAGATATTTTATTAATCTCACTTGAAGTCAGTAAAGCTCAACGTGCTTTTTAATATTTCTCGTAAGTCATTTCATCAAATACGTTATCAATCTTAAATACGTTGAACATTAAAATGGCACGTTAGATATGCCTAATCAATCATAATTTCTTAGAAACGGATCCTTCTTAGAAGCACATATTTAGTATTATTTTTGATTACTACATTGGTTTTCTTAAGGAAAATATTTATATTTTCATTAGAGGTCGCGTCGTGTAGTCTTCAGATTTAATAAAATCATTTTTTTTTTTGGAAAAAAAGAAAGGCCAAGTGTGGCGCATGCATATGTGTGTGGCTGTATACACTACTGGTTATGGGTCCGATCCCTCTTCGAGGACATAAGACATTTATATAAATTTATATTTGCATTTCTTTGCTTTGGTGTTGGAGCAAAGCGCTGCGTTGAGTTCCACCACTCAACACGCAATGCCTTCAAAATTGGTCGGAAATTTGGGAACGGACTGTCTTAACACTATAGTGCTTGCTATAGTGCTAGTGCTGGGTACGGGATACAGCGTGAAGCTGATTAAATTTTTAACGTATATATAAAGGTGACCAAGCGAAGATTAAAGCTCGTCTAGCACAGTCTCCCATAAAGCTTGGTCACTATGTAGAGCCAGCTAGAGCCAAGAGCATAGTTTTATACATTATTATATACGAGTATATTATTATTATAAATATATCATGACTGTATACTGAGAGTATATGTTTACACAAGAACGCTATTTTGACTTTTTTTATCCTATCCATGAGAGAGTGTTGGTTAAACGTTCTAATTGGAAGATGTAAGTTTTAAATCCTTACAATACTGTACTCGTATACGCAACGCTTGTAAATTCGTTTGCTGCCTGAAGAATTATTTATTTTCATATCCCCGCTCTGGAAACAAGACCAAATGCGGCGTCACTCCATACGCAATATCGATAACTGATTGGAAAACGGGAAACGGCTAATTTTAAGACTAGCTTCCCTCTACCTATAATCTCGTAAATATGCCGAATACGGCGTTATCTTAAAAAAACTTAAAAACTACAAAAACTTATTTAACCGTAGTTTTTCTATATAAGAAAAACCGCAGGGCTCTAGGGCTTCAACAAGCAATATGAAATGTATCTGAAAATAGTATGGGAAATGGAAAATGGGTTGAAAATAGAAAATGCTTACTCCTCTACGTTTGTCTAAATAAAATGTTTTTCGAAGATTTTCTTAGGATAAAACAGTATTTTTTGGCTGATTATTCATCGGAAGTAGCGGAAATTATACAATTGAAAAAAAAATAACATTCATTCATTCATACCAGTTCTGAATTTAGTGTCTCAACACTATTCTCTACGTTTATGAGATATGTATGAACCAAATAAAAACCTATGCAAACAAACACACATCTAATTACGTTGTATGAAGTCGTAACATTGACTTGTAATAAATCGTTCTATTATTAACAGATCTACACTAAAGCACTTTTCCTCCCACCTCGCAGTACAGCCAGTCTGAGTAGAACGCGATAGAGTGCGCACGCGCTTGCCGAACTTTACACTCGACGATGTAAATAACGAATTGAATTCACTCTTACGATTTTGTGTAGTGACAGTTTCTGTGATAATATTGTAGTGCCTTGGTTTTTTTAATGTGATAGCAGTTTTTTGAGAAGGTAAAATAAGATTTTCGTTTTTTTTTTCACTTTTTCAATCAAATTTAAGTAATATACATATATTTATTTTATTATGTAATAATTATATATTTATCATATCGTTAGTTTTAACACGTCTATAATTATCCAACATCATGTATATATTTTCCTATTTATTCAACAATTGTACGGTTTTTCTAAGAACAATCGCTTGACAGAGAAGTAATAAATCATTCTACAAACGTTTTTAGCATAACTTCATTGCATATTAGTGTCTATCCGTAAGAGTCGTACTGTTTAATAATATAGTAGAATAATTTATAAAATATGTATATAAATATGTAAACAATATATAAAAACTCAAGTTAAATAACATTAAAACTCAAAGAAAAAACTAATTTTAATGTACCTATTATCTATGTTTATAATAAATTTGAACATTTAGGTCACCATTGATGTTTTTCTGTACGAAAGTTAGTTTGTTGTTTAAACACACATTCTACTCGCAAGGACAAGTGGAATTTCTTAACTAGATTGGCTGTCTCGAATTACAATTTATAATTAGCGCCTAAATTATAATAAATCGATTCGTAGATAGACAATCATAATTCATGCAATTTTCTATTGAATATTTATGATTACGTTAAAATCGATTTTCGCTCTTCATATTCAATGATCTTTTATTTTCTAATATATTATTAGTTTACTTTCACATAATTATGACACCCCTTGAGTAAATAAGTAAATATATGGTTGGTAAAGTTGCAAGTTTTGCCAACCGATGTTACAAAAAAAATCTAATTACTATAAATAATTTTGTTAACTAGTTATATTGCCTTAATATTTAAATTTTAATATTTAAAATTGCATTGCATTTTAATTAAACACTCAAATTTTCCAAAGTTTGAATCCACTCTTACCGCATTGGCAACAGGTGTAGATGGTCGCCACCGACCCGGAACGGTGCTTGCCGTCAAACGGTAACCATTGTGCGTCTGTTTACACTCTGCTTCCTTTATTATTTACTACTTTTTCTTTATAATTGTAAAAGATATTATAGTTTCTTAGATATGGTTATAAAGGACTTAAACCTATTTTTACATATAGTGAAGTAGGCAGACGTAATCCAGTATTAAGACACTCGGTTCGCCACTCTCTGCCTGTGTAAGGGTGCTTTGTCAATTATCAGAGTAAGGAGAAAAAATCAATCCACAACTGCCTGCGACTGCGCTTAGTTTATTTAAATTGACGTAAGGTTGACTATTCCTGCATTTTTTATACATAGTATGTTTGGTGAAAAAATTCTATTTAGCGTACAATTGGAAATAAGCCGAAACCAACTCTATATGAAATACAAATACAAAAAAATACATATTATACCTGAGCTCTGTCGTCAACATGATACTGTGATATACTGTGCATCCTACTTCCATTAAAGATAATTTATTAAAGAGTTTAATCTAACATTCAATTCATTATGTAACTTTATGTAACTTTATTTAACATTAACAGTAAAAAGCAGGTGGCTGTCATACCTCAAGACCGCCGACCCGGAAAGGCTGCAGTTGCCAATACTTCTGTCACATTTACTCAAATTATTACATAAATTGTTAGAAAATTATTAATTTTGCGCTTTGATGGTGTAAGTGTGACAGGTTGAGGGTTCAAATTAAACTCTTATGATTGCCAAAAAATGCAGCTTAAAAAGCTTTCTTAATTAAGAAGTGACGCTTATATGTGTCATATCTGTATCAAGTCTACCCCATGACTTCACAACACTCACTCTACTAATAATCTTTTTTTTTTTGTCAACTTCACGCTGTATCCCGCATATTGCAAGGTAGGAACCCGTGTAAAGACAGTCCTTTCCCTACTTTTCCCTACAGTGTTTGCTTTCAAACGGCTAAACATAATTGTTACTATATTGTGCTTGTAATCTTTACTAGCCCCAAGTATCTATATAAACCTCATATATGTATAGAATCTCTATACATAGAACATGTATATTATAATGATGGAGACACGTGAGCTCATCGTTGCGTAATCATTACGTCTACGTCAAGGAAAGCTTCCCTATACTGTTCGTGTTACGTCGTATACCACAATTATACGATTTTTTTT
Source organism: Heliconius aoede (assembly GCA_037355905.1). Classification (NCBI taxonomy): domain Eukaryota; kingdom Metazoa; phylum Arthropoda; class Insecta; order Lepidoptera; family Nymphalidae; genus Heliconius; species Heliconius aoede. The sequence continues at coordinate 1,260,700 of JBAIZZ010000099.1, read as the reverse complement.
ATGTAGAAAAAAAGCTCGAATGACTTGAATATCTTTTTTATAATTATACATTAAATTGCTATAGGAATTTAATTAAGTTTAAGGTAAAGAATGACCGATTTTATAAATAAAATTATTGTCTATTATTCTAATGAGTCCTTCTTTCCAGTGGAGACTAGATTAAAGAAGGGTACAGAGAAAAGAAAGACAGTAAATTTAGGAATAAGAACTGAATATATCTACAATACCAATTGAGTTTTCTTTATTATTTATATTATATAAAAAGAGATCTCAGTTTTTTCGTTTCGTACTTGGCATTTAATATAATTACGAGTGGTCCACGTGCCAGTCAAGTTACTGATAAACTTTTACACTGGCATTGTAGAAAATTCTTGGCCAGCGCCCTTTATCGTAAAGTTACAAAATATTAAGACATAATTTTGTATCATTACTCTTATTTAGTTCATGGAATTATTTATGTATGTATAAATAAATAACTTAAATAAATATGATAATATCTTTTTACTGTTTTAAAGTATTATTTTACTTAGAATTTTACTTAGAAAAAGAAAAACACATTTGGAGAAAGTATGAAAATGTGAAATTTGATCTGTCCGCGATGGTTTCCAAGAGGCATGGGTTAAATGCCGCTACTTTAAAACTTTTATATAATATATTTTATATACTTACTTAAAGTATGATAATAATTCGTAAAAATATTGAGCATGCACTGAGATAGCTGCCTATTAAAACAGCAACTCCAAATATTACTTTGTCTATTTTTTGTCGCCCAAAAAAATTATTTCATCTTCTAGAATCAGAAAATCTAATGCAGAGCTAACTCTGCTTATTTTTCATGCCTTAATATACATTTCATCAATTTCAATTATAACTTAAAACTATCACATATAGTCAAATAATTCTAAGTATAATTTATTCATATAAAAAATATAAAAAAATACGTAGAAGTAGCAAGTTTTTTTTTTATTTTTTTTATTCTAGGATTTTTACAAAGTAACGCTTCGATACTGACTCGCTGACATTATCCCGAAGGTTAACAAGTGACTTTTTCTATATCACCATCACAAGTTCATTACATATGTAGATGTGGTCATACACATTTTATGAAAACCTTTAAAAGAATAAATAAAATCTTAAAACTAGAGATCCTCCTTGCCAAAGAAGGGACTCGTTTGTAATTTGAATAAAATACAACGCTTTGTAAGTATAGAAAAATTCTTCAAATATATAAATATCTTATGCCTAAACGGCGGAGGTTATGTATGTGCTTTTTATTTTACTCTGTAAAAAAGCTAGATCAAATAGTTCTACTTTTTCAAGTTTCCAAATCCTTGATCAAATCTCGTCTTAGAAAATCTCCCAAGTTGATATTACGGCTGTATTTACATCTTACGACTTCTAACAGTTAACCTAATCACAATAATATTAATTATTTTCATTTCCCCTCTCTTGTGTAATTAACTGAAAAGTAAAGAAAAAAAATTTCTAAAACAAAGATTACTCAATTATTCTAAACAAATACGTTAAAACATAAGATATATTCTATCGTAACTGAATCGTAATCAACAATAGAATAATTAACTCCAAACTAATTACTGAGCAAGTTTTTTGAACCTTTAGTTAAGTAAATTAGATTTAACATTGTGTATTAGTGGGCTATACTAACTGACACCGTCGTTAGTTTTTATGATCCATCATAATATGTTTTCGTCTGCTCATACCTCATGGACGAGTGAAGGATGTATTTATTGCTTTTGATTTGGAATGTTAAAAATACAGACATACACACACGCATAGGGTGACCAAATCTTAAGGTAATCTTAGACTAAGTTAGCTTTATTATTTTTTTTCAAACGTCGTATGATATTAGAATACTAGCGACCCAATTGTGGCTTCGCCCGCTTAAAGTTATTGCTTTATTTTAGCCAATTTATAGAAAAGTTCAGTTCGTTACGTTGGTTCAGTTTTTATAACAAATTTTTATCCATCCTTACAAAGTTTCACTTTACAATATTACTTGGATGTGTGTCTGGTAACGTTTACTACTAATGCTTATTTATTTTCATTAAAACTACTTTTGATTATTTTATAGTTTAATACAATTACCCTGGAGTCGTTATTCTGGAACTTAGTGTAGTATAAATTCCATAGTAACGCTATGGAATGAATGAAATATGAAAAAAAACTACATCTGTGAGGCCGTCACAGCGTCTGACAGTTGTAGGTTCGAACCCTACTCAGGAAAATGTTCCCTCTGTCTTTATTTTTGTCATTGGGAAACCCTTCACGGGTTATGTCTAATGGACCGGGACATGTAGGCCGTCTTTTCTACTCAATAAAACCTCAAGGTGCTTCTCCTCACCCAACACAAGCCGGGTCTGCGAAAATATGAAGATTCTTCCGGCCCAGCTCTGCCTACATTGCTATTAGGAAATATACTTGAAGCTTTTTTTATATGCATTAGACGCTTCAATAGCCAATATATTGCATAAGTGTCAACGGAGTCGTAAATATAGAAAGCTGATAAAAGATTTGGTGTCATGCCCAAATAAACATTTAAATGTAAATTTCGGTCACTTAAATGAATTTAATCTAAAAGACTATACATATAATAAAATGTAAGAAATAGATTTTTTTTATCATCGTGAATTTTCTTTTACGCTATCAATTGAAGAGTTAGTTATGTGAGGCCATCGTGCTACAGTGAGACAGCATCTAATTTAAACGATATATTTTTAATTGGTAGTATAAATATACTTAAGAAATGAAAATATTAAATAAATCATTTACCGAAGCGTTGTGTCGTTTACAGACACACGCTTGTGCCCCAAGGAACTGTGATAATAAATTATTAATATTATTTATTTATTGACTTGAATGGGAAACAATCCTTATGTCTCACTAACTATCATCTAATGTTTGCGTGTTTAGAAACAATTTTCGTACAAAACGCTCGAGGCTAAACTAAGTGGTGATGTATCTAAAGAATGTTGAGAAGCTTAAATAAAAATAGTAAGTAGAGCTACTTATTATTATTTTATTAAGTTCCAAAAATGGGAAATCATTTTTTTTTTAAAATAAGTTATATATTTTATATCACATTTGGTAAATTTTGTGTAGGGTAAGATTAAAACTATATCTTCTAAAGTAGTCATTTCAATTATTTTTTTACTATTATATAATTTTAAGAAGTTTGAATAGTAACAAATTAAGTAAATTTTTCTATGAAATTATATATTTTATATAATATTGGATGAATTTTGTTTCGCTTACGATCAAAAAACATATCCTTAAGTAAAAAATTAAAAGATTGTGTGAAAAGTCATTAAAAAAAATTATACTCATCTTAAGATAAACTACAATGTAAATTATTACCATATTTTATATTTTATTTCTTATTACCATATAATATATGTATATATGTATAGATAGTTGTTTACTTTATACGTAACAAACAATTATTTGACGTTTTTATTTCACTGTAAGCTCAATCGCGCGTAACAATATCGATACATAATTTCTTTGACTACTACTTTATAGATTCATTTTTATTTCTTGTATATTACATAAAATTGTTTATATAAATTTTATCTATTCAAGCATATAAATTAAAAAGGAAAACAGTATAAGCAAACATAATATTAATATATAATACAATACTTGTAGCTTTCTGAATGAATCAAAATTTATTACGAAACAGGCACTTAAGCACATTCTAAAAAAAAATTATGAGTCTTAATGGGAACGGAGTGTCTAAAAGGTTCCCAGGTTCCGTCTACCTAACCTGCTATGTTAAGTTAAAAAAAAAGTAACGTTAAATCAAACCTATGAAGGTAAAAATACCAGACCTATAGATTATCCAAAATATCTAAATTTTCTACCAATTAAACGTTTTTTTATTATTTAATTAAACAAAAAAAAATAATCCTATATTTTGAGACATCGGCATCAAGATAATCGCAGCATTCGTTCACAACAAAAGTAAAAGCGTATTTGAGATTTAACCGTTAATTTAGCGTAAACTAAATCGCAAGTACAATTATTGGTATGCGATACAGTTATCGGGGGTCCGTTACTCGGGTTGTAAAAGTGTAAACGTATATTTTTCTATTGTTGAAAAAATTTATTGACTTAAGTTATAGTGTTATTTTTTAGTGCTCAGTGATCGCGATGGTTGTGGGTTTGATGAACGTTCGGGGGAATGAGTGATTTTCTTTTTTCTGCTGATACAAAAAAAAATAGTGAATTTCGATACTTAATACAAAGCATTCAGAAATCGATCGGAAAATTGGGAACGAAAAGAAGAAAAAGATAAAAAAATATAATAATATAGTGTGATCAATAAAATCCTGTAATAAGAAAAAAGATTTTAATATAAGTTGTATAAATTAATTTATTTATTATTAAGTTGTATAATTTAATTTATTTAAGAGCAAAAAATACAAATTTTGATCTTTCTGATTAAATAATTTTAACGGGAAATGATTAAAACCTAATAAAATAAATAAATGAAAACATAACTAAGAACGTTGCACTTTGTAACTTGATAAAAAATTATAGGTATATTTGTATGATATCACATTTCCAACAGCGTTTAATTTTAAATGCATGTTGCCTTACACAGCAAAATAATTTAAGCTTAGGCAAGCCCTCATATGGACTGTCTCAGATTATAACTAACTTCTTCATTTTCCATAAATTTTTAGATATTTTCTGCTAAGTAAAAGACGCTAGGCGACGTATGACGTATGACGTATTTTATTTAGGTGACCTGGCTTAATTTAAATCATTCATATAGGCCATCGTGGCATAGCGCGATAGAGTCTGCCCATACACACAATGATTCCCATTCAAGGGAAAGACTCGAAATTTACAAAAAGCTTGAAAACGAATTGTCTTAATAATAGGTTCTATTTGTTTACTAGTATTGCATGTAGTATAAAAAAAATAACCTTCCTAAATGAATTTGAACCCACAATCATATCAAATCCCCACAAATGATCACATATATCATACAGAAGCACCAAATTTCTTTCCAAGAACACTATAATTACATTCCCGCAACTCGAGGGTGCTGATTACCTGATATGGCCGTGTGCAGTTCTCATACACTCGCCTTGTAGGGACGACCGCGTGATGACATCATTCACTCATTATCAGAAGTGGTTTAGTGTGGCCTGGGTTATTTGTTTAAGTTGTTACATTTTTTACAGTATAATATATAAATATATTGAGGATGCCATACGTGGCGCAGGGGCACAGCCGTGTAACTGTAAACACGTCGGTTGTGGATTTGATTCCTCCTCGAAGGAATGACTTATTAACATTTTCATTTCTTGGGTCTGGTACCAAATCAGAGCGTAGCTTTGAATTCCGCCACTCAACACGAAATATTTCATAAATTCTGTGGAAATTGAAGAACGGAGTATTTTAACATTAGCTGCCATCTACCTTCACTGCTATATGTGGTGTGAAGCTGAAAATATATAGTATGGTAGGCAGAGAGAACTTAACATAAGTAAATTTCATCAATGAAAAGACAAAACAATTTTGAGGCTGGTCGTGGCGCAGTGGTACAAATTGTGCTGCACAATCGACTGGTTGCGGGTTCGATTCCCACTCGAAGAAAGAAAATATTTATTTATGTTTTCATTTCTTCGCTCTGGTAAAGTCAGCCGTGTGGTCCCGGCTTAGAATAGGATCACCCTGGTACTGTCGGTGTCGAAAGAGGCGACTAAAGTACGTGTGGTAGAGTCACGTCGCCAGGAATGGCAACACGCATGGGCAGACTCGACCGGATTTAATACCACCCCCGGCATTTTAAACCGGCGTGAAGTAGTGGCCCTTGTCACTGCGTTTCGCATTAGGTAATGCCGGGCCCCGGTGCCCTTCATCTCCACCTTTAAGGCTGGTAACGCACCTGTGGCTCCTCTGGTGTTGCATGGGGTTGTGGGCGGCGGTGATCACTTACCATCAGGTGACCCGAACGCTCGTTTGCCTTGTCCTCTCCCATAAAAAAAAAAAAAAAACAAAGAAACATTATAAAATAAATATTCGTTGAGTAACCCTTTTGAATTATATTAAAAAACACATATAAATCGACGTACATAGTATTTTTATGGATTTGATTTGCATATATGGTAATAGTAACAGTTGTTAGGCACAGGCGGCAGGAGGTAACGCAGGAAACAGAAAAAAAAATATTCTTTATCTATCTAATTAACACTTAATTAAATCAATACTTTAGATAACAATAGATATGTAAATAGATATACAAATTTTAATAATTATATTTACGAATTTAAAGGTGTCATTTATGTTTATGTTATTTTTTCGTCGTGGTTGTTCTTAATTAACAATATAAACTGTTATATTGTGAATTATGTTTATGTATTTTAAAAATTTTAAAGCTTTATTCCTCTTAGAGAGCGCGGCTTTAAATCTCGCTACTTTTAAATTTTTATACGTTTCTTAAGAAAAAATATTTGTAACTTGTCCCCTACACTTTTTTTTTTTTTTTTTTTTTTTTTTTAATGGGAGAGGACAAGGCAAACGAGCGTTCGGGTCACCTGATGGTAAGTGATCACCGCCGCCCACGACCCCATGCAACACCAGAGGAGCCACAGGTGCGTTGCCAGCCTTTAAGGTGGAGATGAAGGGCACCGGGGCCCGGCATTACCTAATGCGAAACGCAGTGGCAAGGGCCACTACTTCACGCCGGTTTAAGATGCCGGGGGTGGTATTAAATCCGGTCGAGTCTGCCCATGCGTGTTGCCATTACTGGCGACGTGACTCTTCCACACGTACTTTAGTCGCCTCTTACGACACCGACAGTACCAGGGTGATCCTTTTCTAAGCCGGGACCACACTTCCTTTATACTGAACTATTTACGTATTGAATGGTTGTCGTTTATTTTTATGCATTCCTGTACTCATCAGGGTATGCATCACATCAGTGATTTTCAAATTTTATCAAAATCGGGTCGATTTAAAGATTTTTCCATATCAACTTCCAACCTCTATCCCTCCTATATAACCTGTTCAGGGTTAACATTTGGAAACCCCTTTTTTGTGAGTTTCAATGACATTACAAAAGAAATATCTGTCCAAATTTCACGTTTCCACCATCAGCGGTTACGGCTGTGCGTGCGTACCTTAGTAAGTGTGAATATCTCGTCTAATATATACATTATAAGAGCCAGTCTAAGCTCCTGTGGCTTATTAGTAAGCTCTACAAAGTAGCACTATTTAGGCTTTATCATCAGACCAGCTTAATGACATCATATTATTGTATTTTCATCCAAGCTTCGCATAAATGCGAAGTCTACTCTTGATACATATTAATACAAGTGACTGAATTTCCATTTCTTAGATAATATTTAAATAGTTATATAGCTACATGTCGACTTAACAAAATATTATTAAAAATATCTTATTCTCAAAGAATCAAAATGAATGTAAATGATAAGGAATTAATATTATAATAAATATAAAGTGTATACGTAAATTACATTTACACTCACTGCAAATTGCTTACGAAAGGTCAGCATAATAAAAATATAAAATAATAACAAAAATTGTCACAATTACATATTTTTTTGTATGCTGTATCTGATTTTATCAATTTGTACAAGTACATACACGTAAGTTAAATTGAAAACTACCGATTTTATACAGATATGTTTTTTTATTCAGCTTCACGCTGTATCCCGCACACAGGAGAGTAGGCAGAGGGAACCTAGCTAAAAGTGGGGAACAGAGTGTCTCCTAGGCTCCTTGCACCTATCCTGCTATGCGGGTTAATGCGTGAAGCTGCTAATGTTTAACTGAATCATACAAAACGTTTAGTAACGATTAATTCGCGAGTAACTAGAACCATATGTATACCCGAACGCCCACACAACAATCTACATTCACATCTAAATATAACTTTTAAAACGTCGTAAAACATGAACTACTCGTTTAGAATATGAATAATCGCGCTTAGACAATGAATCATGTGAATTACAATGTTTTTAAAGAAAATATTGCGGTGAAATTAATTTTGTTAACCAAATAGTTTTTATAACGTTAAGTCTTCATTCGGCAACAATCATGGTATTTGCTTAAGAAAAGATATGACGATCAGGGGCACGGAGTGTCTTAACACTAAGTATCCTCTGCTGGGTAAGCAGAGCAGTAGGGTATACTGTGAGTGGGATACAGCGTGACGTTAAAAGAGAATATATGATAAAATGTATGAAATTTCTTCCTCTTCACCTAATTTTTCCTTTTCAATTTTTATCCAAAATTTTAAATGTTAGAAGGCAAAGGAACCACTATGAAATTCCGCTTTCTACCCTAATGTTTATTATGTGATGGAACTTAATACCGTGATTTCTCTGACCACATTGGGAAAATAAAGATACGTTACCCTGAATGGGAATCGAACCCTTCTAAGAACTTCACGTTGTATCCTGCACATAGCATGATTAGCGAAGGGAACCTACGAACCCAGTGTTTGCTCTGTATTCCATAAGGACACTCTGATTCCTACTTTGTACCGAATTAAAAGAATCACAAAGTTATAAAAATCAGCTGCCTACTCTGCTATCAGAGTAGACAGAGGGAACCTCGTGCTAAGACACTCCGTTCCCCACGCACCGCCGAATTCTAGAGGCATTGTGGAAAAACTCAACGCCACTCTTTGCCTCGACACCACAGTACAGAAATGATAATATAAATATAAATAAATATTTCATTTCCTCGAGTGGGCATTGACCTTCGCGTTACAATCATACCCTCGTGCTGCTGCTGCTGCTACCACGGCCCCGAGCGAGATACAGCGAGATTAATAAATAACTTTTTAATGGGTCCTAAAGTTTACTAAAAGCTGTAGTACTTTAATATATAAGTCAGTCACCTTTACCTATTCTATATTACCTATTCAGATCATAATCTTAGTCCATAAAAATAGTTAAACATGCACGAGATAAAAACATAAATAACTTAAAACAGTCTTAGTTATGTTTATTTTGTATTAATGTGTTTACCTAATAAAAATATGATAAAATTTACGATATATATAATCAAACTAATGATAACTGAACTAAAAATATAAGTATAAAATATTTGAACTATTACAAAAGATAGTATTGTAAACTTTTACTTATAAATATCCGCTTGCTTGCTATGACGGTCTTTTCTATGCATTAGATTTCAACGATTTTTTTTGTCGCTTCACGTTTTCCCCGCAATACAGATGTTTGCGATAATACAGCGTAATACTAAAGAAATAAAAAAAAATAACTTACGAAGAATAAACAAATATTATATAGTATAACTATTGACGCCAGTAGTGGCAAAGGCGTTGTGAGTTCGATTCCCCTTTGAAGAAATTAAATATTTTATATTCGCTCTGGTGTCACGGCAAAGTGCGACGTTAGTTTTCGCCACTTAACACGTAATAGCTCCAAAATATTAAGAAACTAGGGAATAGAGTGGCTCTACACGTGGCTTCCTCTGCTTACGCCGCTACGTGCGGGTTACAGCGAGAAACTGAAAAAAATATATATAAAAAATTTAACACTTAAAGGTATATCCGAGAAGACTATCACAATAGTCGCCAACTATATGAAACTATTCCATATCTCAAGAACTTGGCACACTTGCAAGTACAACACGTGTAGGGTAATGTTCATAAAAATCACAATGCTCCCGGATTCACCACTCACTCACTCACTCGCCACTCACTCACTCACCATACATACATACATACACACACACATCCATACATACATAGAATACATTCACACGCTTGCTTGTAAAAGTTGTTTAAAAAACAAATTTATTCTGGCGCACTGTTGAATAGAATTTACTGTTATTGCGATATAAATCTTGGGACAAACACGTTGTTAATTGCTGTTCGAGTATAGTTTTAGTAGAATCGAGATCGTAGTAGGTTGTGTTCCCAGTGTCCAAGATGCAAAATTATTTAAGAGAGCCTACAACTACATAAATATAAGAACAAATATCAGTTTAGAATAGGTACTTATATATGTATATAAGTATATTTTATGCTATGAAAATTCCTTTCACCAAGCTCCATGGTATTATGGAATGTAGATAGATATATACCATAAATTTATGAGCAAATAAATCACACGGTAATCCTGTTCAATGCATAGAACATGGAATTTTCTTAGAAATATATCTCTGTTCCACAAAAATGTTTAATCTTAACTTTATATTAAATTAAAACTCTGAATGTTAAACTTTCTAGAACTATAATGTCACATCCTTCTCCATTTTCCGCAATTTTTTTTAATAATTAAGAAATTGCGTGTTAAGTTATGGAACCCACCGTACCGCTGTATATGCCCCCGTTATGACCTTGGAAAGGTGTTTTTACAAATATATAAAAATATTGGAAATAAAATTCCAATTCCAATGTGATCGGGTGGTCACAGTACTCTGAAAAGATTGGATTGAATTAAGACTAGTATAACCGGTAAAATTATTATAATAGAAATATTAAATTTATCAAAATGTTAATACTACTTCTAATATGTCTTACTCATACTTATATGTATGCACGGTGTCAGGATAAAATTTTTCAACACTAAACTCGAGTGGCTTCTTCTTTTTTTTTATACCTTTCGATTTCGATTGATTGTTAGACCATAAGTGTAATTTTGGGATCCGTCACCACATCTCCGGACCTGAAGTATAAACGTGTCTCAATATTTGTGATTATAATATTTGAACAAAGAATCTGGGATATTGAATTTCGTTAACTCATCTCTAAAATAAGCGAAAAGGTCCCTTGGCCTTTCTGCAAAGTAAAAAAAAACACCCGAGGCCATCGTGGCGCAGGAGCACATGAGTGTTATTGTAATGCAACGTTTGTGGGTTCATGAAATATTGAATATTTTAATTTTTTTCGCTCTGGTGTCCAGGCAGAGCGCGGTGTTGAGTTCAACCACTCAACACGCAATGCATGCAGAATTCGGCCGCAATTGGGGAACAGAGAGACTTAACACTAGGTTCCCTGTCCCCACCCTGCTGTGTAAGGGATACAGCGTAACACAAAAGATATATATGAAAAGACACTGCGATATTAAATTTCGTCATCATTACTATAAAATTCGCAAAAGCTTTGATGTCTTTGTGCAAACTATAAAAAAACAAAATTACAACTATTAAATATTCGCAAAAAAAAAAACAAAGCAAATTCAATCTAATATACATTAAGAATGTCTAACAGGTTAATAGCGTCAGGTCGCTGTGGGCGGAGGAGAACAATGGATGTCAAGTGGAGGATTGCCAAACGATATACACACTCCCCACACTCCCCACACTCCCCCTACACCCAATCAACCTGTCAATGATCTGTTGTTTCTAACTAATATGAAAGTAATACTTCGAGGTTGTAGTGGCGATGTGGCAAAATGTGTGACTGTAAACGCAACGGATGTGGGTTCGATTCTTATATACAGGGCTTTTGTTTTAATTATATTAGGTTTTTATAGAGTAGTTAAGATTGTAGTTTTATTTAAAGTGGTGATGACTAAAACACTCTGTATAATAACTTATATTAGGTGCTTATTATTTAGATTTTATTTTACAACAAATATAATCATAATATTTGTATATAAAAATTCTAAGCACCTTTATTCAAAGGCTGGGTTTACCAAAATTTACCAATTTTGGCTTGTCACTCATACAAACGCGCTATATGCGCACGCTATTTACACTAAATCATTTCCCCAAAAAAATATATAGTGCTAAATCATTTTTTTTAAGCTCCCGCATATAGCAGGGTAGGTAGAATAGGCATGTAGTGTCAAGACACTCTGTTCCCCACTTTTTTTGAGATATTGCTAATTTTCTCTAAGTAAAACGTGCAACCCACAAAAGTTATTCACTTAAGCTGGTTCAGCTTATTCGTGTCTCAAAGGTTCCTTAAAGCGAATGACTAATATGACTTACTGTACTGATGTGTATTATCATAAATATGTCAAGGCTTGTCACTCATACAAACGCTATATGCGCGCGCTATTTACACTAAATCATATTGTTTGATGGATTATGATCTATAGATCATGATTATTTATAATGGCGTTTGTTGGTCTTGTTTACTTGTCTATAATGTATTACTTATTAAGGGTTATGTTTATGTGCAAGATTTGCTTTAAACTATTTTAACGTGTTTAAAATTTAAATTTGTATAAAAAAATATTGTGACGATTTATATCTATTTATATTACTATTTATTTAATATTTTGATAATATATACGTTCTATGAGAAAAAATATATTCAATATTATACTTATTTTAAGATTAATAATTTAATTAATTTATTAATTGTAGAACAAAAAAATCTGTGTTTAAGTTAATTTTTCAATAGTTACAGGAAATTTTCTTCTCATCAAAACAAACATTTAATAGAGCTATAAAAGTCCTTTATTACTGAACTGCCTCAATAAAAACGGATTAACGTTTCTACAAATATTTCATACCGTCTTGTTATTCAATGTAGATGCGTGGGCGCACATTTTTTCGTATGCAAATACGCTGCCTACTTAAGTAGACAAGGTTGCATAATAAACTTAAGAGGTTAAAAAAATATCACAGGTGGTATACAAAGTAACATTTTCAATATTTTAGAATGTCTTTTATTATCTATTCCACACTTTTTTCGAGAGAATTTTGTGTACCAGAGCGGCAATGAAAATAATTTAAATATAATCATTCTCCTGAATGAAAATTGAACCCAAAACCTTCACCTTTATAGTCTGGCGCTGTACCGTCACTCCACGATGGTCTCGGCATATATTAACATATTAACAGAAACAACTTTTACACTATAACAATTAGTAATGACGGAAAATTTATAATATGTATAATAATTAGTTACTTCCCACATTAAATGTCATAATCTAAATACTTTACTACCAACTTAAGCCACCATTTGGCAATTGGATAATATCACATTCAAAGTGATGGTTGTGTGTTCAAATCCCACTCAAGGTACTAATAAATAAATAACAGTGTTTCATTTCCTGTATAAGCTAAATACAAGTTTATTTCATCACTTAAAGCAACAGCTGGAATAGAAAAGACGTAAGTGTCTAAGTGCTAGTTCTTGTTTGACCATCTAAAATAAAAAAAAATATATATATTTTAAATTTTTGTCTTCCCGCTATATTAAACATAACGACATAAAAATGAAATAGTTTCTTTAATTAATAGATTCTTAATAGATTTTTTATTTGATTCTTTAGGATCTGCCTTAACTTTCACACCTCATGCCCAAATAATATTTTAGCAGCAACCTAAATACATTCGAACTTTCGTCACATACTTGCAAGTGGTATTGAATGCTAAACACGGATTATTATAAATTCTTTTGTTCACTATAAATGTTTTTTTTTTACGATATTCCATGTTTGACCCGTACAGGGTACCTGATTAATTATTTATCTAATTTCAAAGAATCCATCAATGCTCACTGGGGTGAATGTAATATTATAATTTCCCATTTGGGGACAAAGCTCGACGTTGAGCTCCGCCACTCAACGCGCGATGTGTCAAAATCGAATAGAAATCGGAGTGATAACATTCTCTCTTCTCACGCCGAAGCGAATGACGGAGAAAAATATTACACATCCACAACTTACTCTCTTATATTCCAATAGCACTTAATCACAAACTAAACATAAGAAAAAACACCTTTGATTACGTAAATATATCTCTATCACACCCACAGAGAAGCCTTCCAGTTATTGGTCAAGTGTGATACAGTAAAGTACCGGCGTGTGTACATTACATTGATTTCGAGTTTGTACAGTTAATATTTGCGTTACCTACCACAATACGAGACCTGTTAAATTTATTTAACAGGTTCGATATACAGTAGAGACAAACAAAATATGATTTTAATAATTTATTGAATTCTTGAGGAATTCTTTGTTCAGTGGCGAGACTCAAAATTGCGCTTTGCCCCGGTACCAGGAATGAAAATATAATACATTTCATACCCTCGATTGGGAATCGAACCTCCAGTGTTTACAATCACACATATGTGCCTTTGCGCCGTGACTGGCCTCATTCACGTTCTACATTTTCTTATATTTGCCTAAAACTAGAGTAAACTGCTGAGTAATAATCGTAATAAATGTCATGGTCTGAATGTGTCAAGCATATCGCATACAGTTATTATAAATAACGGCGTTAAACCGTGTCGCGTGCCACGATTTGCTTAAACTCGAACGATATGAACACAGTAATGTTAAATAAATGGTTGGGTGGTTTAAATGTAAATATTTTTTCTTACGTGGTATTTTTAAATCACGCTGTATCCCGCACACAACGGGGTAGGCAGAGGAACCAAGTGTTAAGACACTCCGTTCGCCACTATCCACCGTAAGAGGCATTGCGTGTTAAGTAGCGGTACTCAACGCGCACTCTACTTTGTTACCAGAATGAGAAAATTAAAAAATAATAAATAATTAATTAATTCCCCGAGTGCGAACCCACACCCGTTAAGGCTTCTGTTTTATTATTTTTCTCCATTTTAACAATAAAGAATGGTGGTCTTGTCCTACTATTATTTGTTGTTTCAATAAAATTTCTCAGGAACAATGACATTACGATGAATCGAGCTATAGCCTCGTTTTCGTGAAATAGATCCTAGAAACTTCCCTACTAAAACTAAAGAAGCACGTGAAGACAAAACGTATAAATAAGGGAAAAGGGACCTCTCGAAAAATAATAAATATATTGTATATTATATACAAAGTAAATAGAACGTAGCTTTTGCATCATTCGTCATTGTCAGCTTTAGGCAATCTCATTCGTATCGGGTTGATCACGACTTCGATTATTAACATACCTACACTAATATCGATAAAATTCCACACAAATAACAAACGATCTGTACCGCTGATATCCATCGAGAGATAAAAATCTGAATCTCTTAATTTTGTTTTGGTCTAATTTTTATTTCTTCTTAACTGTCTTTTTTAATCATAATGTCTTCCTGTCATTTTATTTCATTTAATTTTCAAAGTGTGGAACGCCGCTTTCTTTTTTTATTTGACGCTTTATTTATTATTTTGTGGGTTGTGGGTTTACATAAAATAAATTACTCCGAATAGAGATCAAATTCGAAACCATGGACCATAAAAAGTTTTATAAGTAAGCTTTTTTTCAACAAATAAAATAGGACCGGAAAAACGGAGTGTCTTAAACACTAGGTTCCCTCTGCCTGTCCAGCAAGGCAGGCTTCACGCTGTATCACGTACACTGCTATGTGCGGGATACAGCACACAGCGTGAAGCTGTTTTTTATAAACACGCTTAATCCTATATCTTAAAACACTATGTGACAAAATAACGGGCGCACAATATTACACGACTCGACGATTGACAGCTTTATAATAGGTAGCCATTAACCTAAGTTATATTTCCCTATATTACCTCCTGTGCGTTTCCTGTGAAAATAAATATACTTAGGAGTGATTACTAATGTAAACAGTTAAACTTTATTTACTTTTGTTAAATTCGTTCATATTTTCGAGACCGGTCGTGGCGCAGGGACACAAGCATGTGAATATAAACGCGACATGGGTGGGACATACGAGTTCGATTCCCACTCGAGGAAATGAAATATTTAATATTCCCTCATCCACTTTTCGTTTCATCGCTCTGGTAAAGAGGTAAAATGCGGCGTTTGATTTAGCAACGCCTCCGGAATTTGGTGGAAAGTCGAAAACGAAGTGGAGACGGAGTGTCTTAACACTACACCAAGAAGTTAAAAAAAATTTTTTTGATAAATGTTTCTTACTTTATAGTTACTACAATTGTAAATGACAGACTTTAATTTTATACTAACAATATAAAAAACTTACAATAATTAGAACCTGTGTCTATTAGATCACCAATCCAACTTTTAGCCAACTAAGCTAAACGGTAATATCTCGACACGGCAAAATGAATTCATTAAATTATTTATTTTATTTTAAACAAATAACAATTACATTAAACTCTAGTTAAGCAGTTGAATAAACATTACTTAATAATCATATTTGGCAAATAGTTTTTACCTCGAACCAACTATCTTTTATACACACACTCTACAACTACGCCAAAGATACCTCTAACGGTTAAATTTAACTGGAATTTTCAAAATGACAATATATTTTGACGTGACGTTTAAATTAAACGACATCATTACGTTTACAACTGCATCATAACTGCTTCGGCACAGATTTCTTCCATTTTAAAGGAATATATAATTCATATTTCAAACTAAAATAAACACTATATTTTAACTTAACGGGTCGTTGTAAATAAGTGTGTCAGTAGTGCCACGTATTCTAACCGCGTTCGATCACAGTCGATTTTCTCCCATGGAAATGATTGTAATAACGTATATTGTTTTTAACAGGTACCTATGCCATCAATAAAGTAAGTAAATATATAATATAATTTGTAAGCCTCTAAAGCTTATACCTACATTTTATGAGGCAAAAAAACTTTTGACATAGATTATTTTTTTCTCATTTTTAATTTTTTTTTATCAAATAATTCGGAAAGTACAAGGAATACTTTCCGAATAATATTATAAAGATGGATAACTATTTGACCCTATAATGGTTTCGTTTGTAGCTTTTGAAGTACTCTAAAAACGACTTGACACACACACATAATATAATGACCGAAACTACTGCACCCAGTAGACAAAATTACTAAGAAAGCTTTTATATATAGGAGTCCTTAAATATAATATGGCATTAATTTAAGAACGCGAACTACTTAGTAATTTATCCACATCCACAGATATCAATTAACTTAATCCACTTAAACTAATTTTAACAGTTAAGTTTAACTGTGGTCATATCGTAGCTACTTTCATAGTACGCTGCCTCATGCGTAAAAGCTCAATAAATGAGTTTACATTTCTAATGCTTAAGTAGAACTTTAAATACCTAAAGTAATGACTCTTACAACTCGTAAATTATTATTTTATATCCATATTATTATTTGTATGTAGTTATTAAACACCGCTTTGTCTTGTTAAATCAAAAAATCAAGTCCCTCAAGCATAATTCACATACATACTAAATACGTTTTTCAAACGGTCTAACAAATCCAAACAAAGCCGTCAATGTTCCTTTATAGTTAAATTTAACTGTTTAAGTTATCTTGATCTACGACTCCGTTACCATGTGGACCGTGACCACTTAGTAGGTAACCCTAAAACACGAGAAACATACCCCCGTACAAATAACAATACGATCTAACTGACGTATTGTTAGAGAACAATCTATTTTTAATGAGATATGAAATTTTAATACTACATGTAATACATATAGTTGAACTTGGTTTTTAAAATCAGCTTCACGCTGTATGCCGCACACAGCAGGGTAGGCAGAGGGAACCTGATGTTAAGACACTCCGTTCCCCACTTTCTGCCGAATTCAGAAGGCATTGCGTGTTGAGTGGCAGAACTCAACGCCGCCCTTTGCCTCGTCACTAGAGCGAGGAAATGGAAATATAAACGTAATTAAATATTTCACTTCCTCGAGTGGGGAACGAACCCACAACTGTGTCACTGCGCCACGACGGTCTCTACTGGGTTTTTCATCTAGGTTATTAAAGCTTATTACTATATTTTTGTAGAAAACTTATAAGAATTTTTACGTATACGATATGATTCCGCGCCTCTAGGATACCGACCAAGCGCTCTGATCAGTAAGCCATACGTTCTCATTAATATATAATACGTAATTCTTATACGTTTGTAACAACTTATGTGTGTTATTAGCACATCGATATGATTATTTTTATAAATATTTTTAAGATGGTAAATAAGAAGCTATTTCCTTTGTTATCTTTCAAATATATTTTTTTAGTACGATATCATATTAGAAACAGACGCAAATATTTATCTATTCATTCCAATAAAATATATCATGACATAAAACAATCTCTATATCATATCTTTGCAATAAAATTACACAAAAAAAAACTAAAATTGACACAAACACAAAGCATTCTATAAAGATGACTTAAAAGACCATTAGCGGGTATGATCTTAGGTAAAAAGTATGAAAAACAAACATCCATTACATTTTTATTTTATTACCACCCATTGAGGCAGAGCCGTCACTTTGACAACTCAAGCGCAGTCTACCACGTCATAATACATCTTGGCTGTATTATGCTGGTCTACACTATCATATTGTTTTTGAATAAGTAAAAAATTGTTATAAATTGGGTAATATATATTTTTTGTTCTTTTCTTATCTGTCTCAAGTAAAGACAATCTCATAATTGTATTCTTACAGGAAGTGTCAAACATTTTGACACTTTAAGTATTTTTTTATCAACTGATTTATAAATGGAGACCTTGTAAATATTACGATTTTTTAAATTAATTTAAGTACTAAATTGTCATTATGTTTTTTGTTATATGTTTGAATGTTATTCATAGAATTACTAAGATTATAAACATATCCAAATTGTGTATGAAATTCAGAGATTATCTACTGCCTAATAGTCTGACTATATTTAAAGCCAGATTGTCACATTTTTTAGAGTTAAATTATTGTTCATTTAACTTCTGAATATATCTAAATAAGACTAATATTAATACAATAGTATTTTTTTATAAATACCATATTATTTTTTAATATTTACTACCCCATAAATATATCACACGTAACAAATTCTCCATATAATTATCACATCACAAAAGATATAGATATATATATATATATATATATATTTAATTTAAAAATAGTTAAAATTTTCCCTCTTCTTTTTCTATCTATTTTCGATAAAAATGTCATCTTCAGAAACCACAAAATAAACATAATAAATAACGAAATATGATATAAATATTTCATATTTTACAGGTAATATAACAACATAAAGATACCACATATGAACTCCGCACTATAATGATCTACCACTACCACCCATAATTTAAACCGTATACGGTGTAAGTGCATGCAAAAAGTTAAAAGCTTCTATAATTATCTCAAGACGTGCCTATCTGGCTCAATGCGTTAATAAATCCAGATAATCGTTTAACACTTTATAGATGATATCGTCATGCGTCTGATATATGTTTGTATATATTTTTAGGTTAGCTTAACGCTGTAACCCGCATTAAGTAAGATAGGCAGAGGGAAACTAGTGTTAAGAGTTAAGACACTCCATTTCATCCAATTTTTGAGATATTGTGTGTTGTGTGGCAGAGCAAGTAAATAAAAATAATTCATTTCTCCGAGTGAGAATCACAACCGTCGCGCCTACTGTCAAACACTATACCGATGTGCCATAACGACCTCGAAAAAGTTTTTTTTTTACAGCTTCACGCTGTATCCACTTTTCAGACACTCCGTTCCCACTTCCTACCCAACTCTAGAGGCTTCTAATTCGAATGCCATGTTGAGTGGCGGAACTCAACGCCGCGCTTTGCTTTTGACAGTGGAGTATAAATTCATAGCACAGTCAATTTTGCACTAGCCTCTAAATATTAAGGCAAAAGATCAAATTAATTTTAGAAACGCAACTCGAGAGCTTTACTTAAAGTTTTAGTAATTCCACAAAATATAGCTATTAAATATTATAAGAGATAAAAGATATAAGCATCCGGTTGAGGAATATATAAGCTGGATTTGACATGATTAATGTTATAGCAGTCTATTGGGTAGATGACATCATAGGTTTTACTTCACTTATTACAAAACTAATAACTTTAAAGTTGTGTTGCTTAGAAGAAACAAGGCTCTAGTTTATTAAAATAAGTTGTACTTACTGACGTCGAATAACGTCTTATATTAATTACATTTAAGCTGGCCAATAATTTATTTTTATATTAAAAAAAAATATTTATTTTTTTCATTTATAGTACTATAGCGACTTAGAGATTTTCTGGAGACCAATATTTCTTTTTCTTGTGGGCTTAAAATGGAGAAAAGACTGCTGAAGGTAAAAAAATATGCTTAGAAGCAGGTAATATTAGCGATGACGTCAAACCATACCTGTTGGTTGCGTGCAAAATGTCGCAACACGTGCTCGGCCGCTCAGAACAAGTTGAAATCATGACTCATACTTCTGTTACTTTGATTAGAAATTTCAAGTGTTTCTTTTTTTTTTAATAATAAGTCTTTTTATAGAATTAGCGAAATTCTAATATTCGACGTCAGCTTGGCATGGTTCTGTAAGGTACTAAAAAATCTTTACATTAAAAAGTCTTGGACAGTCGTCATCGTGGCAATTAAATACAATTAATGAGCTTCGAAAAAGTTCTTAACTTTTCACTAAAAATGTTAACACACAGAATAAACACGATAGTCTAGAGACAGGATTAGATCGATTTGGTTCTGATAATACACTAGAAGAGCAAGTATAAACGACGATGTCACAGTGTGAAGGAAGAAGAAAGTGCTGAGGTGGTTTGAGGTGGTTAAGACGCAGTTCCGCCTCGATAGCCTCAACTCTGTTCTCATTATAAATCTTACTACCCACTTTCATTTTTAACCTATTTCCAAAAAAAAATGTAACATCATTAACCTTGGACATAACGTGACGTATCTGTGGGCGATGCTCACTCGCCTTGAAGGAAACGATACGATAGTTGCCCATTTACATTCTGCTAATGCAATACGATTTGAATTTTATTCCGATCACATTCTTCTTTACATGTTAGATACTTTTGACTTCTCTTATGCTTATGTGAAGCCGTCGTGGTCCAGGCACCAGGTTGTGACTGTAAAGGGACGATTGTGGGTTCGATTCCCACTCGAGAGAATTAATTATTATTCTAGCTGCCTGCTGTGTGCTGAATACAGTGTGAACTGACGTTATGTTTATATGTAATTTAACCCGCCTTTTTGCACGACATACATGCATACTGTATGCAACATAAATGCATACTGTATCCGTATAGCGGAGTAGGCCGAGGGAACGTAGTGGTAAAGACACTTCTTTTCCGATTTTTGAGACATTTCGTGTTATGTGGTGGAATTCGACGCTGCACTTAGTCTCGTTACCAGAACTATAAAATGAAAATAATTAATTCCTCTGGGTGGAAATCGCCAACTGAACCAAAAAAAAAGGTTCTTTCTTCTTTAAGTTATAAGAAAATGTTTTAAATTGAATACACACAGTAAGTACTAGGAGAAATTAGGCTTTCAGAGAAAGTACTGAATGTAAACGTGTTTTTGCATTTTAACTAACGCGTTATGTAACAAACATCCGCTTAGCGGACTGAAGTATGTAAATAAATATTTTACCTTTATTTCACGGTAGGCGGTAGAGAAGACAACTTTACAGTCAACAGGACAAACTTAACTCCGCAGTTTGCAATAAAAAGTCAAGAAAATAAGTTGTTAATATTTTCCTAGTGCAAATGAACCCGCTACCATCGCGTATACACAGAGAAACTACGCAGTGTGCGTCTTTTTATACATTAATAATTAGGCATAGAATAACTTAGCATGACGTTGAATAACTTAGCACATCGTTGACTAAATATTGTTGACAAATTGCCAATTCCTATTTGTATTGCTTGCGGGAAATAGTATAAATATGTATTTACATAAATATAAAAATATAACGATATTTTTGTTATTTTTCTCATTAAGAATTAACTACCTATGGGGTAGTTACGGTGTACAAATATATCTCTAACGAAAATCGTGATTTTCGTTCATTCTAATTACCTACTTTGTGTTCTTATTCAAAGTTAAGTCCAATAAGCGTTTAAAGTGTTAAATGTAAAAAAATCGACCGTGCCCCTGCGCCACGACTGGCTTCAAAACACATAAAATAATATAAGATAAAAATCAATATAGATAACATACTCGATATCCCTACAAAAATGCAATGCAAGCACAAACTACCCGCAAAACCAAGAATAACGGTAACGAATACAATCGCTAATACGTTCACAGTTACTTGTAATGATGGCTTGTAAAAACGAAGCCTTGGAGCACACTGCTTTCAATTAACCACGTCCTGAGAAACTAAATTGTTACCTTCCTATAAAACTCTTGCTCGCGATATTTCTACTACACACTGAGTTGAAATACCGTACTAGTTGAAATACCCGACACTGTTTGAATCATACTACTAGTATTATAATACTATTAACGGTAAAATTTGTGAGTTTCTTCTAATTTCACGCGAAAACTACTGAACGGATTTAGATTAAACTTTGCAGTAAAGCTAAATAGCTTGAATAACGCAAATACCTATATTTACAATGGATGAATAATCAATTGCATATTTGTATACCATAATACATATTAATATTTGTGGGGAACGGAGTGTCTTTACACTAAGTTCCCTCTGCCTACCCTGCTGTTTGCGGGATACAGCGTTAAGCTAAAAAAATTCATTACGCGTTTATAATAAGTAAATAAATAGTATGTATGTAATACTTATACATGCATACGTAGTAAGTAAAAGAATTTAAGTAATAAAGAAACATTAATATAGTGAATCAACAAATTTTGAAAACAATATGTTCCAAGGATACAAAGAACAATAAAATTATTATGCCATACGGTGTTCAACCTCGACATATTTACTTACTTCTATATGCGTACGAGTTGTATGTATCTGCTACCTACAATGGTCGTACAGTATGGTCAACAAGTCGTGGCCGCCCTGATCCTCTTGCTGCGCAGGTTAACTTTTTGGTTGTTCGATTATTTTCTTCCTTAGTGTGTAAAATAAAGAAAAACTAAAAAATCAGTAAATCTAACTCTAGGACGGCCACGACTCGTCGACTATACTATGCAAGAGTGACGTACATACGTTCATTCATGGCTTTACGTTTATTGATCATCGACAATGCGTAGGCGCAGTTATTTTTTAATGACTAAGCCATTAATAATTTAAGTAAATTATAATTTCATCAATTATTTAAATCGTTCATTCTAAATTTTTAAGTAAAATGATAACGTTTTGGCCTTCAATTTACAAAAAAAAATATTCTTTTTTTTTTTTTAATTTTAATCAATTTTCTCAAAAGCAGCAAAAAGTGGAGAAGAGGTGGAGGTGTACAAAAAAATATTTATTGTAATTTAATACCATTTCCCACTATCCAACGTCTTCCACTTTCTGTCGTATTCTGCGTGTTGAATGGTGGAACTCAACGCCGCGCTTTGAGAGAGCGAGAAAATGAAAATACGTAATATATATTTCACTTTCTAGAGGGGGAATAAAGTCCACAACCGTCACGTATAAAGTCACACGCTTGTGCCACTGCGCCACGAGGACCTCCCTTATATAAATTAATAGTGATATATAAATATTCCTAATTCTTAAGCTACTCAAGTTAGATATATCGATACACAATTATTTAACGACACGACAGCGTTTGACCATGAGTGAATGAACATCGCGTGGGAGCACGGACACGGACTGTATGAATCGGCTTTATTTGCCTAGTAACCATTTAATATGGTGCGATTCAATTATTATTTATATTTGAATTTACTTTCGTAATCGAATAACATTATAATGTTTAAGACAAAAAAAAATACTTATTTTGCAGTAATTTTGTCGCATGCAATTCTTTATATTGACATAACATTTTTTTATATTAATCGATCATTTCAGAGATTGGCATGGACAAACGCACAGATAAACAGACAAAAATTTAAAAAGGCTCCAATAAAATGTCATGCAATTTTTCCATGTATTAGTGTATGATAGATGTAGGCTTGTTTGGTAAATACTCTAATCTCCGAAACTACTGGTTCGAATTTATTATTTTCGTGTCGGATAGTCCATTTATCGATGAAGGCTTTTATAGACCACATTTATTATATGACCTGATTACTGTTAGAGGTAGTGGGTTCGATTTCAACTTGACTTCTCGACTTTTTATTACTTACACAAAATTTCATTTACAATAATATTTATCCACAGAGTTCGTGGCGCAGTGGTCAAGGGTGCCGCCCGTAAATGCGACAGTTGTGGGTTCAATTCCCACTCGAAGAAGTAAAATATTTCTTTACGTTTATATTTCCATTTTTCTTCGCTCTGGTGTCGAGGCAAAGTGCGGCATTGAGTTCTGCCACTTAACACGCAATGCCTCCAGAATTCGGCAGAAAGTGAGGAACGGAGAGTCTTAACACCGAGGTTCCCTCTGCCTACCCTGCTGTGTGCGGGATACACCGTAAAACTGAAAAAAAAATCCATATAATTAATTTATAAAATTCCTTACACACAATTTTTATGTATTTGACCTTTAAAGTCGATACAATACTTTATATGAGAGTGTCCGAGCCGTTCGGGGTCGCGTCGTGAGGGCACGAGATGAAAGTAAGATCAACACTGTCACTGCCGACTGCCTTATTATAGTAGATTTATTATTTTCGCAATTGCTTCCTCGCGCCCACGGGATGCTGGGACCATTATTTAAATTGTGCTTTAAAATAATACTAATTTGGCTATCAAGTAATTTGTTACAATCTTTATACAGTTTTATCAAGTTTAAAAATATCATAACAGTCCTATATCACACAGCAGTGTTAACATTACTGAACGCCACACAATAACTGTCTCACGAAAAATTTTACAAATCTGAACCTGTCAAGACATGAAATTAATATAAAATTGAATGTAGAAAACTGAAGGAATTCGTTATGTGAAGGTTATAATTTAATTAAATTCGTTAAATAAAGGTAAGTAATATACTTTTAAATATTTTGCAAAGATTGTTATAAAAAGGCTTAGAATGAACGTATTCGTAATGTAAGGTGATTTCGAAAAATTTTGCCCTTTACCCACCCTACTATATGAAGCATACAGTATTAGCCCAAAAAAGACTTAAATGAATTAAACAAATTCTTCTATATAATATTTTTAAACTAAAGTTCAAATATCACTTCAAAAAAAATATTTTTTAAAGTATTGTTAAATAGATTAATGTATTTCGATGTAATAGGTATATTACAACAAGTTACAACATGGTATAATCTGAGGCTTTCATTTTTTAAGACAAAAAACCCCAGCAACATGAATGTCACTTTACAACATAAAGGAAACTATTTAACTATTACTTAACGTTTACCCAATAGCCCAGTAGCTAGTTAAATCTTATTTGAAAAAGGGTATTAGAGATACCCATTCAACGTCATAAAAAAATATCTAACATAACATATAAAATCAAATATTTTCATTTCTTCGCTACGGCAAAGAGGCAAAGGATGGTGTTGAGTTCCGCCACTCAACGCCTCCAGAATTCGGCCCAAAGTTGGAAACGGAATGTCTTAACACTAGAGGTTCCCAGCTTATGCCTACCCTGCCACGTGCGGGAAACAGCGGAGGGATCATATTACTATTGTTATAATAAAACTTACTGTAATGTAATGATTATACATGCCTGCCAATTTGAGAAGTAGCGTGGATTTTCACCAGTTAACACGTAGGCCAAAATTAATAGCATCTCGAGATCGGTCTTAAGAATCTCAAGATAGATGTCACAGTTAAGAGCGAATTAAAAATACCGGCCTGAAAGTCTTAAATTCACGAGGAAAGTGGATATCTGAGTATTTTCACACTAGATTCTCCCTTCATACTCTAGTTTCCATGAAGAAATGTGAAGGTAACAAGAGATAGTTGATTGCAAATCTTTAAATTATATTATTATTTGCTAGTTTTTTGTAGAATATTCAATAATGTGTTTATTCCCTTACTTTAGGAACTAAAACTGAAACTAGTTTGCAGTTACCAATTGTGATTGTAGTTAAAACATTCAGGCAATGACCCAAATTGAAATCTACAACACTGTCGATGCAAATAGAACAGGTAAATAAAATTTAATTTGTTAACAATTTGAATGTTGAAAACTGATATAATTAAACTGTCAACGCTTTATTTGAACAACTTTAAATAATTATAGAATCTAAGTTGTTTTTTTGCATGGTTTAATTGCTGTTGACCTAGACTGGTCTTGACAACGTCACCGGGTGGAAATCTAATATAAGTTGTGCATACAGAAATATAAGTATGAACTTATTAAGCCTAAAAAGCATTCAATAATAGCTGAGATAATGAGTAGTATTTACAAGGAATAACGTTTAAAAATAAAAAGTCGGAAGTAAAATTGAGTATTATTTGAGTATTGAGTAGATTTTTTTATTTTTGCTTAAAAGTAACTTAGGCCACCTCTTACCTATTGCTAACCTAATATATTGTAATTAAATATAATTATAAAATCGTACTTACAAATAACTTAACTCCACATTAGACTGACATATGCAATATATCTTACAAATGTCGCTCTCTTGATTACTAATACAAAATTACATGTTGAAATGTGCCAATTTTCTTATAAATGTCGTGATAATATCGACTATTTCATAAGACGCTCTGGTTTACATGAAATGCTAGATTATCCATTTTTTATATAGGTATTAAAACTTACACACTAAAGACGCGTGGTAGCGTTTTCCAAATTTTTAAAAATTTTCATCTTTAAATCCACTTCTGTTATCCGCTACTTAAAATAGACTTATAAATAGAAATAATTATATTTAGATAATTTATTTAAACATATATTTACTTTTTGGACTATTTTAATAATCTTATTACAATTATACTAAATCACACAATAGAGAGATTTATCTAGAGGTAAAATAACGGTTTTCTTTTTAATTTTAATATATGCAAAATCCAGATCACGATGTGAGTTAACCAATAAAATTATAACAAATAGTGTGGTAGTTTCCATGTTTTGAAAAACTGTACGAACTGACTATACTGAAATTGCTTAGTTAACCTGCTACTGGTGGCTTTGAACTCGATGAATAAAACAGTTATATAAATGTATATTTGAAACCTAACAATAAAAGATTTCATATAATAAATATTACATATAGGATCGGCGAGATAAACATAGTAGAGGCTATCGTGAAGCAGGGGCGTGTGGCTCTCAATACAACAGATGTCGGTTCGATTCCCACTAGAGGTAACGAAATATTGAATATTTTCACATCCTCTTTTTAGTACCGAGACAAAGTGTGGCTTTGAGTGCTGCCACTGAATGCATCCAGAATTCGGCTGAAAACAGGAAATGGTTTCTTATATATTACATATTATATTACCCATATTATGAAATCATTCTATTGCTAATAAATACAGCGAATCTATTAACTGAAGGCATCGTAAACAAAGCGATTACGAAAGATTAGCATAATCGAATGAATCGATAATAACATTTTTTTAATTTCCATTATCGATATCTCAAGCTAATTGAATCGATTCGGATGTATTTTAAATAAAATACATTACAATTTCTCACGCCTGTAATATTAGTAAATCCCATTGAGTCATGATTTATGCTTTATATGGAGACTATAATCTATCTAAATCGATTTTGTTCAAATAGAGTACGAAATACTATACGAGTATGTATTTGATGAATTGCATGATCTTATAAGTGAACGTACTAATAGTTTATTTAAATTAGTTTATGAGTTTCTTGTGCCTTATTAACCTTTTGTATAGTCTTCTTTGTTTTATTTATTTTTGTTATCTTTAAGTAGTTCAAAATATATATTATTTTATATATATAGCTATATACTGCCACTAAGTACGCTAAGCAAGCTTGTCTTTAACTGCAAATATCAAAATTTTCTAAGTTAGATTAAACTTTGTTAAGTAACACACTTTTATATGGCTTTACATTTTGAAAATATTTAAAACACTTAATCGCATTGAATTCTTTTTCGTTTACCATCACGTGCCAAGTACGTTATCAAGTGACAGTACAATAATTATTGTACTGTCAAAACAATATGCTGGAGTCCAAAAGTGACTAGGGAGACTAAGTAGTACATGCTTATTGGTAACATATAAGTAAAATAAAAAATTAAAGGAAAAACATAAAAGTGTAGACTCGTAAGATAGTTAATATTTATTGTTCATCTGTCTCTGTTCACATTTTTCGGACGCTGATGCTAGTACTAGAAGGTGGGTATCGGAAATCTAAGTATGTTTTAAGTCTTAGATAATACGCTTTACTTAGCTGTAATCCTACAAAGTATACCTTCTATTATAGCTTACATAATAAATGATAACTTATTATCTTATAAATTGCACATTGTAAAATCGATTCGCAAGTAAAACAAGTATAACTTAGATATTAATGATCCATTACTAAAATATTGCAAAATCCTTATTGATTTTAACATATATGTCTAACGATGATAAAGCCTTACAAAAATTTAAATAACCTACAATATTATTTGTATGACATTATTAATATTTGTAAAAATCACTATCCAAACCCCGCAACAGAACTCATAAAACGATATTCTCAATGATAATATGGTATCGCCTTGCACAGTTTGGAAATCGAAAGTACTCTACATGCTGGTACAGCGACGTGAACAAGTTATTTAGTTTATTTACTTATATTTTTATGTATATATTAGAGCGCAGAGTGTGACTGTAAATCCATTGGTTGTCGGTTCGATCCCCACTCGAGAAATGAAATATTTATTTTAATTTATATTTCCATTTCGTCGTAGTCGTCGTTCTGGTTGAGACAAAGGGCGGCAATACGCAATGTGTCTCAACACTAGGTTCCTTCTGCATTCCTTGCTGTGGGCGGGTGCAGCGTAAAGCTGAAAAAAAAACTATTTATTATATAAATTAAACAAATATTCTCACTGGTGTAATAAACTTTATTTTATTATTTCGTAAGTATGTCAAATGCTAGTCAGGGGTACAAACATCAGAATCTAAATGCGATAGGTTGAGAGTTCGGTAACCATTCCATTGAATTAAATATAATAAAAACATAATTTAAAAAAAATACACTGTACCTAAGATGAATATTAAACAATTTGTCTTTAACAATTTATACTATGAATGTACCCCCTTTTAAGGTGTTCTCTCATAAGGCTCGGGGCGTGTCGGACATAACTCTGCATAACTTAGTCAACATAACAAATAACTGTGAGCGGCCACTGTTATTTCATATCTATTAGATATTGTGAACCTTAGTGGCACAATAAAAACAGTTTGATTTTTAGAGATGATTTTTTTGTTGAAATATATTTATATTTTATATTTATTATATATAAAATCAATTTGTATTCTACTCTAGAACAATGTGTGTCTGTTAAGGCGGATAAGTTTTAGAAAAAAATAGGTGCACAATAGTTCAAAATCACTCAATAAAGATATATTTGTTGTAAAATAATAGTGATATTAAAATTATACTGATACTGTCAAATACCATGGTTACATCTAATCACTTTTTATACTAAGTTCAACAATAGTAAAATAAGTAAATTAAAATATTTTCAACTATAAAAAATCAAGTATTACTTAGACGAGTGTACACAAAACAAATAAACCGACTAGTGAAAGTGATCGCGATGACTGAGCCGCAGAGTTCGAACCGGTATAGTGTGTCTTAACATTTTACGTCATATAACGTAATACCATATTTAACAAAAAAATATGAAAACTCAGCGTCTTACTATGTAATGTACGCTGTAAAATCACGACGGCGGTGGGTTCGATTCTCGCTCGAGGGAATGAATAATTTTTATATTCTCACTCTGTAAACAAAACAAAGCGTGGCTTTTTTCTACTCGACACGCAATGTCAACTATGCTGTATATGGAAAATTATAAAAAAAAGAAGTACACACTTTTGAAAAATAAATATATTTTTCTTATTTTATACTAGATTACAGGCCAGTCATCATGGCATGGCAAGGTGTAACTGTAAAATCGATTGATTATGGGTTCGATCCCCACTATTATATATTTTAATTTTCTTCGCTCTTGTGTCGAGGCAAAGCACGCCGTTGAGTTCCGCCACTCAACACGCAATACCTCCAGAACTTGACGGAAAGTGGGGAATGGAGTGTCTCAACACTAGGTTCCCTCTACCTACCCTGCTGTGTGTGCTAGAAACTTCGTGAAGCAAATTTTTACTAGATTCAACGTAAATCTTTCAAATAAAACTTATAGTATAGTATAGTATAGTATAGAAATAATTATTTGAAACAACCTTCGTATCTAATGATCGAAGAAATAATATAAACGCAATGACAAGCCAATATAAATACAGCAATATTTATGATACGTTAAAATGATTATCATGAAAAGGAACTCGTATAAATCGTTTCGCCAATTTAAATAAATCGATTTTGCCTTAATATATAAATATATTTCGTCACTGTTCATTTAGGCTAAATGCCAAAAGTCGTCAAATTCACAGCCACTAAGAATAAGGCAAATATTTTTAAAAGAAAATATAAAATATATAAACTAGCCTGGGCGACTTCGCCCTCTTGAACTATGCGAATATTTATTAAATATATTTATGAAATTATTTTCAGTTTAGGGGGTGCATTCTAAAAACCACGACATATAGTGTTCAATGAAATATTTTTAATAGTCTGAATTTAATTTTTGGCGATTTAGAGATTTTTCTATACAAACTTTCAACCTCAGTTCGAAAATACGACAGAAAGTGATGAACGGAGTGTAGACTAGATTCTCTCTGCCCATCTTACTAATTGATATAAGCAGGATACAACACGCAGTCAAAAAATAACTAAAAAAATCAAACCCGCAAATGAAGCTTTCAAGCTCAACCTATCTAACCCTTAATTTTTATATATATTTATAGTAATTTATAACTTATGGTAAACAGTGCCATCACCCCCATGACCCACATAACATGTGACGACACTAGAAAGTGACATCTCCATGTTACTTAAGTGGTTTATTGTTACTTTGACAGAGGTTGCGTTACGTTGAGATACGCGTGCTATTTGTCCGTCTGTTTGTATGCTATTTACTATGTCACAACTCAGAACCATTAATTAAATTTAAAAGCAAAGTTCAAGTGAGTTTAATCACGTAACTGTTGAGTGTTTTTCTATATGGGTACATTACCGTCAACAAATCTCTGAAGTTAGCTGTAGATGGCGGCGCAGATTTGATTTTAGGATTTTTAAAATCTAAAACTTATTCATCTTAAGATACTTTTTGTTTTTCGATAAACAAAGAAACACTTGTTTCTTACAAGGAAACAATGTTACAGTAGATTGGATTAAATTTTTAATCGTGTGTGATAATTTGGACTGTGTCAGAAATTTGCAAAAAATATTAATTTCAACAAGGATTTCCTTCTTAGGGTTATAAATATTACAAATGAGGTTTTGAGTTTTTTTTCCTGATCAAGAATCAATATTGTAATTTAGGTCCCATTCCATGAAAAAATGTAATATTAAAAGTAATTAAATATATTATATATTCAGGGCTGATAGACCAAGTAGAATTTTTCAGAGTTAAATTCTTTATTGTAAATTAAATAGTCCAATAACAAACTATAATTATTATAAAATTGGGCCAAGCAAAGCCGTCTTCGCTCCTCCACCGAGACATTGCATATAATGTAGCAGAACTCAACGCCGCGCTAAGTCTAGTCGCCAGACCGAGAAAAAATTAAATGGAACCCACATCCGTCGTGTTTACGCTTTAACTCTGTACCTCTATGCCACCACGGGAACTTACATAATAAACACATTTCCAGTTAAAGTTTTTAAATAAACGTCATAATGAGAATTTTTACATGGAATCCTGAGCACTCGGTGGGTACTTACCCAGTCCCTAACCACCTACTACAAGGTCATTAATGAAGTATAACGCCGCTATTCAAAAAGTTTTTACGTCGCTTATATCAACTTAATTCCGTCGCAGATATTTTAATGAGGTGGTAAGAAGTCGCCTTAATTTAAGTGCGCAGTGAACAATTAATAATAGAAATGGTAAAGATGATTCATATTTGTATTAGTATTAAATTATTTTCCTCATATTTTTCTTATATGAATATATGATACTAGCTATAACTTGCGACTTTGCCCGCATGGTTCAATGGCAACTATTACGTTTATTGATATGCGCAAGAGTTGTATATCACAAATGACACAAGGATTAATATAAGCAAAAATGAAAATTCTAGCCAACTAATTATAGACAACGATAATTAAAATTATGTATAAAAACCCACGACAATAACGTTTCGTGATACTATTAGGCCCGTATTTATATAAACCAAACTCAAGTTCGGACTTAAGCGGTCGATCACAGAATCTTGAGTTGTTTTCATTCATAAATTACAAATTTTTTAAGTGAAAACGGCATCTCAAGATCGATCTCAGACTTGAGAGCGATAGATAAATCTATATTTCCGTAAGTTCGTATTTAAGGCACGGATCTTACATTATTTTTACCCATACGTTTAAATTTAAAGAAATAGCCTTTACAGTTTCTTAGAAATACATCATTAATTATATATATTATATATGTACATATTATATAAGTGTTTATCTGTTTATTTCTTGTAATTTGCTTGTCTGTTCAAGCGTTTTGCTTTGTTACTAGCGCCGGTAGTCACTACTAACTACGCTAGAATGTATCTTTAATGATATTAGTTTTGAAAAATATTTTATTGGATATTTTAATGATAGCGCAAAAGGGGCTGCGCCTGAGTTTAAATTACTCTCTGATGCTCAAAGTGCGGAGTTGAGTTCCGTTCCTCCGTTCAACAGCCAACATCTTGAATTCGGAAAGGAAATTTTCGGAAAGAAAATAAAAGAAATTCGGGAATTCGGAAAGCGACGAACGGAACATTTTAATACTAGGTTCTCTTTGACTAACCTAAATCTATGTAACCAATATTTTCTGCAAAATCCTGGAGGCATTACGAATTTGGTGGTGGAACGCCGTGCTTTGCCTCGACATCAGAGTGAAGAAATGAAAATATATTTAATATTTAATTTACTCGAGTGAGAATTGAACCCTCAACCTGTCGCCAGTACAGCCACAAGCTTGTTCCTTTGGTACAGCACTGACCTCATGTAGACGTCATTTGTTTCAACTCTTATTGCCACACCAGTACCAACACTATTTTATTAGATAAATCTAGCTTTCATCTGTCTGTCTGTCTGTCCATCAATTAGCCTTGTACATATCAGAAATAGCACAAAAGTCAAGCGAGGCAATCTTGCGCTAGGATTCTGGGCTACATCGTTAGAGCAAACAGGAAGAAAATCCAAGGCTCAAAGGTTAATCAAAACGGCACGTGTAAACTTTGAAGGGTACATTTCCCGGGATGTTTTATTTACGATAAAGGGCAGAATTTCCTGTTGAGTGCTTAATTTAGTATCTTTAAACGTATAGAAGGATATACTAAAATTCCAATATAATTTAAGTTTATTTTTGTCAAATATTTACAGACCTCGAAGCCAGGGACATAAGCAGAAACATTCTAATTGCTACAGGTTGTGGGTTCGATTCCCATTCGAGGAATTAATGCTTAATAACAACAAAGAGTAAGGACTCTTTTATAGATTTAGTTAGTATTTGTGTTAAACAGTGTTTTAACACAAATACTAACTAAATCTATAGTAGACAGTTTAGAAACCAAAGATTCCTAGACATCACTGAGGTTACATTTGTTAAATGTATTTGCCAGTTAAATGTTAGTGTTACAGTAGAATGCATTCATTTCCATCAATGAAGAGAAAAGACGTCTCGCCTTTGACCCTCAACTTTCCCCTCGAACTCATCGATCAATATAAATACTAGCACGATTTTGCATTCCAAATACAGTAAGTACTAATATTCGGATTACTGTCCTAAGAGATTGAGATATTTGCTATAAGTGATGTGTTGGTATACTGTACTTGATATGTAATAAACAATATAAATATAAATAAAACAGGGGACGCAAAGGGAAGGAGAGAACTACTGTACTAGTGTAGAGAATTATCTGGAGAACCTGAGAAGTTAAGTTAAGACTTTCCGTTTCCCGTTTAGAAGATTTCTATTACGGACTCAAATCAATAATATAATATCAAAAATGTAAATTTTTCCCGGCTCTTCTTCAAACCCACAACCATCACCATCCAAAAATTTTAATTACATAATCTTATTCTTAAAAGTAATGATCGATAAAAGCGAATCAACCTATTGTCCAATCCTCAAGGCACCGCGGCCTGCGCCAGACTGCCCATTTACGGAAGGCAGTTTTTGCTACACCTATTGTCGTCTGACGTTTGTATAATGCCGACACTAAATCCCTTATGGCAGCTACAAAAACATTATTTTAAATAGCTATTGAAATGTCAAATTAAAGTATATATAAAACAACATTGTGTATATAAATATAATTATATTTTATGCAGAATAGAGATAAATTCGGACTTTACTTAGAATATAAAGCGCAGCGTTTAGTTGCGCCACTCAACACTAAAGTCTCCAAAATTTGGCGGCAATATAGCGTAAAATTAAAAAAAACACACACAAACAAGTAATCATAATATATTATGAGTTATTCCGGAAATCGAATTGGTAATTACTTAACTAACCTACCATATATGACATCATCACCAGATGGTGGACAGTGATTAAACAGGCAACAACAATGTCGATTATATAAAAACACGTTAATTGTAATATTTAACCTTTGAAGTGTTTTTATTGACAAAGAATGTCAGACATACCATTTATATACTTTACATTGAAACTACGTATTTGTATAAAATAAATTGCTACTTTTCTTAATAAAGATTATATAAAAATATAGAAATTGTTTATTATGTTTTTACTAACTTATTCTATTTCCTTTTTCTCTTTATAAGACAAAACGCGGCGTTAGTTTAACTTAGCAGAACCTAAGCTACCAGGATACCTAGGCAGGATATTCAACGCTGCATAGAAATAAATATTTTATGTAATAGTAATATATCAAACACTGATTCATAAACATATTTTGTACTTAAATGGCGATAACCCTCACATACTTATTCTCATCGACAATTGAACTAACATTGACATACGAAGTCTCACTTATCACCAAATTGTGAAACGAATGATAATAAGAAACCTCACCTAGCTTCCGCTGTCTAAGTTCTTAAGTTATTAGAGAGTAGAGAAATATATAATAGATTTATTTGATGTTAAAAAGTTTAGTAAATAGTCTCTTATGTGAAAAAAATAGTATTTTTTTTATATAATAAAGTAATATATAAAAAAAGGAATGTGGAATTGTAGGTTTTATATTAGTTGAAAATTGTTTAATTATTTAATAGTAAATTTTATTTTTTAACATACACAATGCTATTTTGAAAAAGTAACAAAATTTAGACATAGCGTGACTCGAACCCGTACTACTTGGAAACCGTGCAAGCGATCTGCCATGAAGCCGTACGTTCTTATTCACTTGTTACTATTTATTTATAGCATTCGCTTTAACCTGTTCAAAAAATATTTATATAATTTTTTTCTAGTTTAATAGTAATAGTGTTACAGCATAATATATATACATACGTAGGTAGGTACGTAGTTAAATACTTCCGAGTTAGCTGATACGTACTCCGCGCAACTGCCTTCCCTTCCCTTGCCCTTCTCCAGTTTCATAGTAAAACCGCATCCTTAAGATTGCGTATTTCCGGTTACAGCTAACCACCGTTTGCCATGTGCCATGTGCTTAAGGTCAATGACAGCAGCAAGTTATGACAGAAATGTTACGATCTATTAGAATTCTTGTGTTATTCTTCGTTTTTTGTAGTGACTCGTGTTGAATAGCGGAACTGAACGCCGTCATGTGCCTGATGAAATCAAATAAATAGCTATATTTTTTTTAATAAATGGTTTTCGAAGGAATTATTCAAGAAAAAATAGATGGAGTAAGTGTCAACGTATATTTTTTTAACGCATATATTAGTATCAAACTACAGTTTTTCTTAGAAGTTACAGCTAAACATATTGTAAAATTAAACTAAAATATTTGATTTGTTTGTCCCGTTATGCTTGTAGTTGAACAATACGTAAATTAATTAAATGCATTGCTTCGTTAGAAGTTGTTAAATTAAACCAAAGTTTATGGATACTAACGACAAGAGTTGTTAAGTAAAAGACTTTCTCTAACTCTAACTAACTACGAGCTCAGAGTCGTCAATTATTATTTTACTGGTATTAAATTATTATATATATATATATATACCAACCTAACCAAACTCGAAAAGTTGGGAGCAGAGTGTCTAAACTTACTTGCACTTTTTGGCAACAAAATTGAATGCAGCATTGAGCTCCGCCACTCATCAAGCAGTCTGTCGAAAATTGAGCTGTAAGTGGAAACCGGA
>JBAIZZ010000099.1:1203112-1224495 GCA_037355905.1 Heliconius aoede | reverse complement strand
ACTCATCAAGCAGTCTGTCGAAAATTGAGCTGTAAGTGGAAACCGGATTGTCTTAACATTAGGTTCCCTCTAATACTGTAAGTGCTGTAAGCAGGGTACAGTTAAAAACAAATAACATATATAATATATAACAAATTATCAAACATGTGTACGCTATATCCCACACTCATCATAGTAAGAAGAAGGAACCTAGTGTTAATACACTCTGTTCCCCACTTTCCGCAAAATTTTTCGAGGCATTGCGTGTTGAGTGGAAGAACTCAACACCAGACTTTCACCTTGGCGACATAGCGAAGAAATCAAAATATTAAAATAACAATTCATTTCCTCGAGTAAGGATAGAACCCACAGCTCTCGCGTTACACTCACTTTTGTGCCACTGGGCCACGCCTCTACAATAAATAACTATATGAAAAATAGAGGAAAATCAGATTAAATTATGTCAACGGAACATAAAGCTCGACTCAATGCCCTTCGTGTGTATCACTAGCATAGATCTGTGTCGTTATATAGTAATGACACTAACTAGTGATGATCTCATCGCGTTTTTGCACGACTTCTTTTGTGTGTTGACTCTTTTAAAACGTCCTTATCTATATTATTAGACGAACTGTTTATATATATATGTTTGAATAACTAAATAGTAAATGTATTGAAGATCGTTAATATATATACATAGCACGCAGTCATAGTGGGGGGGGGGAAGATAAGACGAGGCTCTTAGATTTTCTTCGGAAGAACTTGGAGTTATGACAGTTCAATATTATCGAGTTTCCAGTTATCTAAATAACCTTCTGATGACAAATATTTTATAAAAGCGATACCTTCGGATGGCATAATGTAAAATTCGTAACTGTTACCTGTGCGAATCACCTCACTCTAAATATTAATAAATTATAATTCATTTCCTCAAGCGGGAACTGAAACCACAATTGCCGTGTTTGAAGTCACACGCTTCTACCACTGCAGCACGATGGTATAATTAGGTAATTTAAGTCTTTTGGTAATTTATTAGATTTTGCTCGCAAAATGGGCTGTAGGTAGATGTAAGCGTGCACGACAAGCACAATTTTTCACTTATTATATTATTTTCTCAATATATTTCTAAGTACAGATACCGACGCTTTTACGATTTTATTATAATTATAGATTTTATACATAGATTACATAAGTATAAATGGTCAAAAAGCATAGAATATTCCACAATTTAATCCGTTAACATTGTTGCGATACGATTAAAGTGGACATTCCCCATATTTGGTCACAAACTCTTCCTATAAGCGTATCTTTTTGTATTACATCAGAAGTATATATTACTGAACTACATAGCTCCATAGCTATATACGCTTTACAAATATATTATATAATAATTGTTTAATATAATAATTTTTAAAATAATAATTGTTTAAAATAATAATTTTCGAGGTATCGCGTGTTGAGTAGCGAAACTTAACAACGCGCTTTGTCTTCTTCCTGGAACGAGAACCGAATCCACAGCCGTTGAGTTAACAGTCTAACGCTACGCTTTGCCACTGCGCCACGATGGCCTCTTAACATTATTTTATTACATAATGTTATTTTTTAAGCAAATTCACGTTACAAAGCAAAAAAAAAATGTACTAGTATATAATAAGTAGCGCAAACAGTATAAATGTAATGTCACAGCGCGTTCGTTATAATCCGACAACGACGTACGTATCGTCGCTGTCATCTGCTCGTGGTTACGTGCGTCTGTTCGTGCATTTTACTGCTTGGTACAAAATTATATGGCGAAAAAATATACCATTTCGTAGTAAATTTTGAAATATGAAAAAAATGGATAAGTGCGGAACGGATTCGTCCACCGGAGGTTCCGTACTAATTTTAGAATTGTACGTCAATAGGTAGTTCAACTTATAAAAATTGACAAACGTAAGTTTTCGGGCGTTTCTCTCATTTTGTATGAAATTAAGTGCATACGATACGTTGACAAATATTTTTTTCAGAATTTTCCTTTATGTGTGTCATAAGTACTTACTTCTTGCCAAATTTTATACTCGTAACTGTAGGTCTTTGGAAAATATTCTATAGAATTTACGCAGCTAATACAAATGATTTTATATTTTCTATAAAATAAAATACACAGTTTAGTTCGCAATCCTTTTTTCTGTCAAATACCTATAAATTGTCACTTTTTCGAGATTTTCTCACTTTTTTAGTTCTCACAATTTATGTTAGCGATATGTCATTTATATATATCGTTTTTTTTTGTTTTACATATTATATTTTTTTATGTTGTTTCAGATTCAGCCGATACAAAATAATAAAAAGGCACGTTTACTAAGGCAACAAATTTAAGTAAGTACATGTAATATTTTTTAAATTTATGTAATAACTTTCACAAAATTCAATAAAATTGCAACTTATCGTTCTGTTTATGTGAAACATACATTTAAAGTAAATCACAATAATTTAATAATTCGAATGGTAATCAAACCTACATCAATCGCTTTTTTTTGTTTAACATAAGACAGATAGCCCTACATTCAATATATTAAAATTGTATAAATTCTATAATTTGCATTGCACGTTCAAAGTCGACCTAGAAAGCTAAGTTAGATGGCGAGATAAGCGAGTCCTAGATAACTGGGATCTTTAACTATACTCAGGCTATATTTCAATGTGACGAACCGACATTATCAAACCAGCCCTTCTAATTTGCCGCGAGGCATATAGGTAAATAAAACTACTTATACCAAATAGTTGGTCTTTATATTTTCTATGGTTATTTTAGATATAAGTAAATATCGATGTTAGAGATAGATATAACTTCACATATTTAGATAGTCACAAGTTCAAATCACATTACAGTACATGTATATATTTGGCGTAGTCATAGTATTGGACACCCACAATTCACAAACTGGAATATAGAAATAGGCGGTAAGAACAAAGTCATAAAAAGACCGCCGTCACCAATGAAGTTAAAAAAAGACTCTTCATATTAACTCACGTAACTACTATTTCATTAAATAGGTTTAAACAGACAACTATTGGTATAATATATCTAAGTACTATCGTAAGAAATTCCTGTATCACTGTAAGAAAATCCCACGGTAAAATTACATAGATTTAACATCTAAAAAAACACATAATAACTACCTTCTACGAAAATTAAGCATTAACTAATAGAGCACGACTAACGTTCATGAAAAAAATAATTGAATGATTTTCAAAATATCCCATCTCCCTTTCTACGTGGAATCTATAGTAGAATCGATTCATAAAATCGATAATTACGACAGACAAAAGAGAAATGTAACAACACTATCCACACAAAAGTTTCTATACCTTTAGAGATGTGCCGCCTAACAAAAGATCGATGTCGACTCGCGGGTGGTTTCGATGTTATAAATAAATTATTTTTAATTGAAACGTCAGTCAGTATCGGGATGCGCGCGACTTGGTACTATTTTTTCTTTTATTCTACTTTGAGCTCTACACGTTTAATAACGTTGTTTAATCTAATTAAATAAAGACATAGATGGTTGAGGTTATGGATCAAAACGTCGATTGGATGAATATTTATATAATATACATGTAGTCAATACACCGGTTTTAGGTGAGACTTTAAAAAAAACCGATGGGTTATAGTTTAATTTGATGAAATCAATTATAAAATAACAAATTAAATTAAGTTAAACAATTATGATAATTAGTTTTCATAATATTATTTATTATTATATATTTAATATATTAGTTATTTTGATTTTCACTTTTACATAATATTGCATAATGGACAGATAGCATCAAAAACATCTAAATATATAACGAAAATTCTAAAATTAATACATAAGAATGGGTTTTAAATGCCATCGTTTCTATCAAAACGAGGTCACCGATCCACTTGGCAGGTCAAGTTGCTTCACCAAATTCATTAAACATAAAAGCTTAATTCTATAAATAACAGATGATCTCATACTTCAATTTAGATAATAGTGGACTAAATTCCAAATATTTATTGCTAATTTATTCAATTCGGTAATACGACCTACCTCAACGGTCAGTCCGTTACTTTCTATTCTGTAAACAAGTTATTTTAAACTCTACTAAGACAGAGTAAGGTTAAAGTCAACTTGTTCTATAAACATAGTAATTAAACGTTCTTCAAATTCTTAATTTTCTTAGTAATAAATGTTAATTTTATTTCCGTATTACTTAACCGTCTGGTCATGGCAAAGTAAGACATTGAGTTCCATCATTCAACATGCACAAGCCAATGCCTCCAGAATGTGGCGGAAAGTGTGGAACAGAAATGTCTTAATCGTACAGAGTGATTTAACACTAAGTTAACATATTGCCTCTGTCTACACTGCTCTGTGCGGGATGCAGTGTGAAGCTGAAACCAAAAAAACATAATGGGCTTCTTCCGAAAAGTGAGATGTTAATGTAGTAAATGATTTTTAATTCTATTTTATTATGCAAATTTTGAGTTTGCTTTAGTGATTCTAATAGTTTCCATAAATAGTTCAGTGTGGCTAAATGAAGATCGAATATTACAATCGATAGAGATAATATTTGAATTATAACTTATCTATATTATTATATCTATACTAATATTAAAATAATGAAAAGTTTGTTTTGTTGCACCCACTTATCTCAGAAACTACTGATAAATTCTTGTTATAAATAGTCCTTTTTTCTAGGAAGGCTGATATATCAAGACATTCACCACTTCAGCCAAAGTTCAGGTATAAGCTTCTAATTAACCACGCGGACGAAGCCGAAAGCAAAAACTAGTATTTAATAAAACCCTCAGAGTGTTTTGAATGACCAGAACCAGATAGTAATAAATATTGTTAATAATCCAAAGCAGCAGTAACGTAACTAAGCTGATTCCCACGCTTCGGGTTAAGCTCGCCGATCATGAGATAAGGTAAATATTCAATGAGATTACAAATGGACAGGTAAATGAAGTGTCGAGATCATGAAATAATTATTGTTGTACGTATTATAATTCATATTAATATTCTGTACGTGAACTTGTAATAAGAATAAGTATAGCATACTTCGCGTTTTAAAGCACTGCATGGTGATATGATAATTTTATTTATTTATTGGGAGTTATTTTGATGTCAACGTGCCGCAACGTCTGTAAACAGTTGTTTTAGATCAACCTCAGTGGAGTTCTACACTACACTACACTAGGATCTCTCTCAATGGAAAATTTAAATTACATATACGAGTGTGTACAATCAATTTGGAAGAGCCGCAAGCGCAGAACTGCTACAATATAAAACAGCAATGCCATTACAAAATAAGTAAGTCCATCTTTCCGACGTTGGCGGATAAGTTCCGCGTTATTGCGAAGACGTCACGGGGCACCATAAACTAAGTTAGTTGCCGTCACGCCTGTTCACGCTTTCAATTACTGACTACCGATATCTTAGATGTTGCCTGCCTTTGGAGGGATCTAAAAACGAATGGCGCTAAGGGTCTCTGCTCCCTGGAGCATTTTAGCAATTTAGTTTCCTGTTTTTTCACATTCAAATATTGTTATATCAATTTATGTTTTTAATAGATAATTTTATGCCGGGAATTCTGGGGGGGAGAACTATGTAGAGTTCCAAGAATTCTAAGTCTAACTTGAAATTTTTTATACGTTTTCTAGACATAAATTTTGAAAGAAAAGTACTAATGCAACACTGTTTTCCAAACTTAACTCCAAGTAGTGTTTTGATAATAAAAAAATCTAGATTCGTTCAGATAAAATACGGCGATTCACACTTGGCTTGAATTTTTAACTTACCTTTTATTTATCACGTAATATTATAGCAGTACCGTATGAGATAGATTGAGTAATAGAATAATATTAGTAATTTTAAAATCCATTCCTTTCAAGATTATGTACTAACATTCATCCCTCACACTTAGAAAACATATTACCAGTAATAAATAAATAATTTTCTATTAAAGAAATTACTCCTACTACCATATTAGCTCAGTTGAGACGTGGTTAGACTGCATGGCTGTTGGTTTCTGCTCGAATATTCTTTGTTTTTTTTTATAATATTTTCGTTTTCCTGGCCTATACTTAGAGATCAAATTGGCAATTCACGCAAACCCAAATACCAGAATTTGCTTAAAAAATATATAAAAAAAAGTTTATTATTATTATGTAGATAATAATATAATATTACCAATAACTGTTTAAATGATTACCAAAGTATAATCTGTGGGTGGCCAACATTTTACACAGCTAATAGCCTATTGTCGACATACAAGTACAAAGTTGTAGCTGTGAACTCAACTTACCTCACGCTTTGAATAGCTTATAAATTGAACCTTAATTTTGTCACTGTAATAAAAGGTTTATTCGGGTCGCTATAGTGCCGTTAATGGGCATTATTTAGACGCCAGCGTGTCGTAATTTAGATGTGTCAAGGTATGGTGGTGATCGTGGGTTTGAGTTTCAACGGAAGTGTTTATAAGAAGAAGATTTGAGAAATTTGAGAAATTTGATATATATATATTTATATATATTTTATTTCATCGCCCATGTTCTGTTGCACAGTTGACGCCTATGTTCAAGCAAAGAACTCAACGCCGCGCTATATCTTTTATAAAGCAAAGTTAAGGAAGCTTACTAATAACAATCTACCATGCCATACATTTCTTACAATTTTTAAGCCAAATAAACACAATATAAAGATATAAAAAGTTATAATGATTTAAAAAACATCATTTTATATGTTTATCTTTAATTTCATAAACAAAATAAAGGAAAGGAAATTACAGGAAAGAACCAAACGAAATACGTAAACAAACCCACGTGGGTAATAAAAATACAAATAATAATATTTTAGAATGATTACGCACATCGTCTTTGTTCGACGAATCTTCCATAAACAAAGGCAAATATAAAATGG
Source organism: Heliconius aoede (assembly GCA_037355905.1). Taxonomy (NCBI): domain Eukaryota; kingdom Metazoa; phylum Arthropoda; class Insecta; order Lepidoptera; family Nymphalidae; genus Heliconius; species Heliconius aoede. Next base: position 1,217,587 of record JBAIZZ010000099.1, on the reverse strand, counting down.
ATATAGCACAATAAGCATAAGGCACTTAGCGTTAAGACACTCCGCCCAGACGAATTATCTAGACACTCAATCTCACTCTATAACATATATATATCCAAATTTCAAATTTTGACTTGATTTTCGCTCAGGGGAATAAACTATTTTCACTTCCTCACTCTGCTATCAAGACAAAGCGTGAAGTTGAGCACCGTCGCTTCACACATAATATCTCGAAAAAATTAAACGAAAAGTACTAACTTTTCCTTGTTTCGACAGAAAAAAGCTCACAATGTATACGAAAGAAATAGCATGAAACTAACTAAAAATAAGAAAAAGGCAGATTGGTACTCTGTTCTTTAATATCCTTAATATTTAGATGCATATAAACATGGTGAACAGTTAAAATGAATGTGCCTACTTAAAGAGCTTCTAACGTTCTCACGTAGAGGTATGTTAAGGAATTTTCACACTGCGAGTATAATTAATGAAAAACACATGCTTATTCATCTAACACCTTTATCTATACGGAGTACAACTTAGTGTGTACTTGCCTGTGTTTTATTTCACTTTTTTTTGTTCGTATTTTTTTTATAGCGTAACGCTGTATCTATATATATATTTAAATTTTAAAAAATAAACAAATAACCAATCTCTAAGTAAGAACATGTGAAAACCACAAAAAATTCAATAGTAATAAAATAAAGTGTAGAATTAAACGTCTGATAAACTTCAAAAAGGGAAGAAAAAGAAAGAATTTAAATACTCTGTTCTCCATTTTTTTCCTAATTCTGGAAACATTGGATGTTGAGTCACGGGACTCAACGTCGCTGCCGCCAATGTGGGAAAATGAAAATAATTTTAATCACGATCCAATGACCATGTCGTCTACAACCACACACGCAACCGTCTCAAATAACACCAAAAAAATAATAATCATAATTAATAATAATATAAATAATAATAAGGTGCTAAAAAATAACACGCATAAAGGAACAAACCGATGTTATAAATTCGAAGCATTATCTCCAAGTATATCTCTCCGTCCACAGACATTCCTTAAGGAGTTGTGTGCGCTGTATCGTAAAATATGGGAGCAACAGTTCTTCTAACAATGAGAACTTGGCAATTTATTATGACGATTACAATCGATGATATTAAAGGTTCGTTTGTGTAATTCAAGTTGGCTAGTACTTGCTCTAGTCGTTGTGAGATTTTTTTTTATATCATAAGATTTTTTTCGCACACAAAAGGGGAGGCAGAGGGAACCTAGTTAACCTAGAACCTAACACTCCGATTTCAATTTTCTGCAGAATTTTGAAAGCTTTGCTTCGACACCAAAGCGTAGAATGTAAAAATTGTCAATACTGCATTTCCTGGAGTGGTAATCGAACCCACAACCTGTGGTGTTTACAGTTCGTGACCAAGATACGTAACTGTTGGTTTAAAATAGAAAAGATGTTTTATTTTAACATAAGTGTATTATTCATATAATGTGAAATTCATCTTTAATTCTACACATTTCAAACATAAATACGCAAATATATAAGAAATATATATTACTTAATTCAATAGTTCAAGTAGAACTCAAAACTAATATCGTTAATATTCTGGAACTGTAGAGAAATATTAATGAATATTAAATATCGTTAATATTTATTAATATTTCTTTACAGTTCCAGGTAACGTAACTAACTGACCAGTTAACTATTTATTATATATTTACTAATATAGGAATATATCTGGCTTTTGTAATATAAAGTTATCTTTGCAGAATCGCAGTAATATATCCACTTTACGTGGCGTGATTAATGAACATGTCACACTTCTAAGAACAGCCATTTAAAATGTTTGTTCTAATACGTTATCTCAAGATATTCCAGAAAGAAAGTTATTTCACGGATATATGTATGTAATAAGCAACGATGACATGACTGTTTGTTTGACATATGAATTTATGCAATTTACATTCTTCATTTTGCCATTCAATCTTCAATAATATTTAAAAACCAACGACTTCCGTTTTTTCCGCACTACAGCATAGGCAAAGGAAATCTAGTGTTAAGGCACTCTGTTCCCCACTTTCCGTCAAACTTTTCGAGATATTGCATGATGGATAATAAAACACAAGGCCATATTATGTCTACGTAAGTAGGGAAATGAAAAAAAATCCTCTAATTGAATGAATGAAATGGAACCCATAACCTAAAAACCTAAAAAATTACGAATTTACCATCAAATCGAATCCCAGTGCGTCACAATGACCTCAAAATATTAAAAGAATATTTTATATTTGAATAATTTTCACCATTAAACGCTTGCCATATCAAACAAAGCACCACCAGCAGGTCCGGTTCCGACCCAATTCTTCGTAACAGGCTATCATAGGCCGTTTATCATATCTGACCGTTATCTACTATCGTCGTCGCTTAGACCGTTGTTTGGTTCGCAACTCGCCCTTGCAATTCGAGAGCAACGGCCGAAACATTTTAAATTGCATTTTATGTTTTTATTTTGATTTACGTTTATAATCAAAATATTTAACTATTTAATTAAAATGAACACTTAATATAACTTTCTTCTTTTTTAATCTGTAGGTTATTTAAAATTTTTCATATACACAATGAAAATCTACCTTTTTTTAATCTTACCTAAATTTGTAAAAGTTAGGTAAGCACCAAGTGTTACTTTAACAAGTAAAAATAGAAGCTATTACCATCGTATCAAATAATTTTCAACAGAGCAATGATAGTCAATTTCAATTTAAAAATATTAAAGTATATAATATTATAAAGTATATAATAGTATTAAAGTGTAACATTAAGCCTTAGGCGTCCACAATTTTTTTGTCATCACAGATAATAAAGTTTCAATGGAAGAATATAATTGACAATCCACAACAAATTACATAACAACGTCCTTTCACGATTTAAATGGCTTCTTTCGAATGAAGTCAAGCGCAGGAGTCATTTATCGAATGACACGTAATAACACACTACGCAAATATAGAACATGAAATGTGAATTAATTTACTTGATTGTAAGTAAGAGTACAGCAGTAAACATCTCAATTTGCATCTTATCTGGCAAAGAGGTCGTTGTGGCGCAGCTGGAAAGCCTGGAGTCTAAACGTGCTATTTTAATTTCCGTTTTGATTCACAAAGCAAAAAAAGGGAAACGGAGAACCTAGTATTAAGACACTCTGTTGCCATAAGCACAATTCTTTTCCACATTTTTTTCCGAATTCACGAGGCATTGCGTGTTAAATGGTGGAACTCTACGACGTACTTTGCCTCGTTACCACAGCGAGGAAATAAATATATTAAGTATTTCATTTTGAAGTTGAATACATTATATCTATTTTTCATTTTCTCTCTCTGATGATAGCGAAAGTGGAGAATACGTGCAAAGCGTTGAGCTCCGACATTTAACACGCAATGCAACACGCGGAAAATGGTGAACGTAGTGTCTTAACATCGGTTCCCTTTTTTTCTTCTGCTGCATGCGGGATATAGCTTGTAGCTGAATAAAAACAACAGCGCTACCATAAAAATATCATATTAAAAAACTAATCGAGGCAATTCATAAACAATTAAATATATCTTTATTACGCTTTAAATTTCTCACATTGTAGTAAATAAACATTGTAAATTTTTATTCGTTTCCAGTAAAAACATACGATGTGTACCATCTGGAGGTAGATTAGTTTTGTTTTTTTTTGGTTGATTGCTTAAAATATTTTTTTGTTTATTGCTATTTTGCTTTATGCTTATTTTTTATGCTTTATTAGCTTAATTTAAAAGCGAATGTTTTGGATTTCGTTAGATATCAAAAGTAATAACAAGAAAGCGGAAAATGTGAGACAGAGTGTCTTGACACTCGGTTCCCACCTTGCCTATCCTGCTGTTAGAGGAATAAAGCGTGAAGCCAAAAAAGTAAACTCTTCCAGAATTAATGCATGCATAATTGCATATTTAAACTACCCAAGCATCCCGAAGCGAGTGCCGATAGGTACATCGATACAGAATCAATATGAAAACATGGCTCCCAATTAAAGACCGACAACCAACTAATGACTTATCTGAACATTCGGAAATTGTATACAGTGCAATTTACTAAGAGAATAGGCTATACTAAAATAGATTTTGATTCATTAGACTTATTAAGAAAAGTAACGGTATGTATAAATAGTTTGTATGACTGTAGATAAGTTGTGGATGTGGATTCTTCACGGAACTTGGTACAAGAAAATTAAAAATCCATCTAAGTTATACTTCATATGGTTTATATATTATAAAAAAAGCTAATAAATCAGCTTAAACATGATTTATATAAATAAGTTCAATTCCATATATTAGAAAACCTATAAAATTATACGTAGCGTTACTAGAAGTCCGCATCTCTTTGACGATGTCCGAGACCCGGGCTTGCGTCCCACTGTGATCAAATTTTTACAAGTTATACTAAATATTTCTATTAATACCTTAATTTATTTAAGGAATTAATAGAAATATTTTTAAAAATTTAAACAGTTGTATGGTTAGTGGGGAACGGAAGTGGGTTCTCAGGTTTGTAAAGCATAACCAACTATATATTCAATTCCACCAGACTCGAGTACAGAATGCTAATAGGATACTCGAAATAAAGAATATATAACAGATCAATGTAATAAGCAGGTTTGTACGTAATTTTAAAATCGATATAATACTAAAAAATAAAGCAAATATTATAAAAAAATCCTCGTTATCTACAATCAACTCCTCGTTATAACGTAACAGCACTACCAATTAGCTGAACCACCTGCCCGGCGTGTGATTTGGGTCACTCTAATTAGTCCGGGCGTTCGTTGACGGTCAAGGTTCATTGTGCTTCCTTCGACGTCGATAAAGATTTTCTTTGAAAGCTAGGAAGACTCAATTTATATGAGAATGTAATTGGCGGATGGCAGATGAAACACGTTAAGATACTCCTTTCCCCTGGGGTCGCCAACTTCTTCCGCCACTTCTGTTCCCATTTCGCGCCAAGTAACGAATTAAATAATCAATTTTCTCCAACGGGAACCTAACCCCAACCTGTCACACGCTTGTACCCCTGCGCCATGACGGCCTCAATATTCGTGTTTACTAATGAAATACTCAGAATCATGGTGTATCTGTTGTGTTACAAACAAAAGTAACTTATTCTATCACAGTAAGGAGCAAATATGTAAATGCGCTATGGCGTTATGGCGCTGTGGCGATAATTATACATCATGGTGATAGCGAACGATACTGGCTGATATAGGGTTACTACCTTACTACAAAGAAACGGTACACCTTCTACTTGGCATTATTTAATCTATTAAACGGCTTTTATGGTATAATAATCCTGTTAGATAATAAATTTCAAGGTTTAGATTTTGATCATATTTTTAAATTATTTTCTTTATTTTGTTCTGTCATGATTGATTTTTTGCTTGACTCGTATATACGCAACACGCTCATAAAATATTCATTTTATCAGATTTTTTCTTATTTTCTCAATCTCGGAGAGAGAAATACTCTCTCTCTCTCTATTTGTATAAATACACACATACAGAGCCACACAAACCCATCGACACTAACATTATCTATCTATCTTATGTTATGAAATCTAAGGAAGTCTATATACAAGAATAATCTCTTATCAATGCTTTAAGCGGAACAGAATTGCAGTAGTGATAATTATATATTCCACTGATAGTACAATCGATCAGATAGGACTAGATTTAGGAACGTCTAAGAATGGTTCTAGAAACACTTAAGATTACCATTTATTATATTGTTATTAATATTATTATTTATATCTCTTAGATCACTATATATGTTGTTGTGGCCAAATACATAAGTTATTATATATACATGTATTAAATAAGTCGCGCTTATGACGAATAAATAATATCGCTCGTTACATCTTTCCCAAAATCGTTAACATTGTGAAAACCTCAAAATCAGTTGTAATTCCCTTCTTATTTATAATTGTCAAAATGATATATTTTTTGGACGTGTAATTTATCGATAATTTCATTTAGGTATATATTTATTGTGTTTCAACAGGGTAACATCTACATGAACTGATTACTTAATTTATTTAATAATTCCTTTTTTTTTTAATAAAAAAAGACAGAGGCCGTCGTGGCACAGTGGCACAAGGGTGCCGCCCGCAAACGCGACGGTTGTGGGTTCGATTCCCACTCGAGGAAGTGAAATATTTCTTTACGTTTATATTTCCATTTTTCTTCGCTCTGGTGTCGAGACAAAGCGCGGCGAAGGTGAAAAAAAGAAAAAAAAAAGACACGCCAAAGAAGTAATAAAACAAAATCCATAGAAAATTTGTATTTTTATAGAAGTAGTGTTTTAGAGATAAACAGAGAGCCGAAAACTGTGAGATATAATATCTTGTACAAAAAAAGTAAAAAATAAAAGTAAAAGCAAGGTTTCTCTACATGCTGTGCATGTATATCATACATATTTCTCAAGGTGCAAGAATGCTTATAAACCGAATCAGATTACCAACATGACGACGATATATCGATTATTCGCTACTATTATCATTCGTTACATTTCATATCGATACTCGTATACCTCACGTTATTAATGTTAGCCTATTAGGGCTGCGACGAGAATAAATGTGGCTACCAAGATTTATTTCTGGGAATTACTTTTATATGACTGGAATGTATGATCAATTAATATGGGGTTTTATTTTTTTATAGTTTTAAATTTATGAGCTTTTGATATTGTGTATGTCAGAAAATAATATGAAAAATAGACACCGGTAATTTTGATATTTTTTTCTTTTCCCTTTGCATCCTCCGTCCCATCAAATTAAAAAAAAACTGTCATATTAAATTTGTTGAACACTTCACAAAGCTCTCCTTGACAGAGGATAGAAAAAGTATGTAAAATTGCTTTAGATTACTTTATTCATATTAATGTACGAGAGTATCTTATCTTATCTTGGCTCTGGTATCGAGGTTAGGGTCAGTTCCGACACTCATAGACTCGACAAAATGAGGAACGGAGTAACACTAGATTCCTTCTGCCTATCCTGCTATATGCGGGATACGGCGTGAAGCTGGTTTTTTTAATAAGATAAGTAAAAAATCACACGCCATAAAACACAATGTTTTTACATAGATTACATAACCACCACATACAGTAATGTCCCCATTAAATATCTAATTACGAACGAGCTTACAAAAGTGGCGATCTAGGAAGTGTATCTCAAGTGAAAACTTTCATCGGCTAGTATCGAAGCAGGAACTTATCGGTGCTCATAAACGTAATATACAAGTTAAAGTTGGACGTACACTGCGAATTATTGAATAATTTTATATTTTTTTTATTGGAATTCTTTTTTATACATATGTTTTCTTTCGAATCAAACGAGAGACTGATGGCTAAATTTATTATTAGACCACTATTTTCTTCTATCGTTAGAATAGAAAAAGTTTTACTCAAATAGAAAAAAAAAAATTTTAACTTCGAAAATTTTTTTAACCGAATTCAGGAGGTCTTGAGTGACGGAACTCAAGGCCGCAATATAACTTAATATTTTTTAATATTAATATTTTGTGTCTCAGTATACGTCTCAAAAGACAATATGGTACCTAAATACTAGGATACCTATCTAATAATGATCGTAAACCAGCCGCCGACACCTGCATTTAACAGTTACTGTAATCAGACGATGTATTATCTCGTTCCAAGCTGTATAACGACGTGTTTTAGACGTCATGGCTTTTGTGTTTTCTTTTGTTTTTTGCTAATAACACTATATTGAGTATTTTTAAGCAAGGGTGAGTAGGATTTGTAATGAATAAATTTAAAAAAAAACATATATATATGTATTTATATAATATGTACCTACATACGTACTGTATATAAAACACTTAGCTTAGTCCATCAATGCTTAATTATTATACATACACTACATTCTACGCTCAACTAGACTAAGAAAAGAAATAAAAACTTAACCTCTAACTAGACCAAAGAGCCACAATTTTTTACAAAAATAGTACAGCCGAAAGAAAAATCCAATCTGCGCAACGATCTGCAGCTAACTTCAGAGCGGCCACGACTCGTCGGCTGTACTATACTACACTGATTGGCTAGTTTATAAATCACATTTCTGATTACCGGGCAACGACAGGATAACTGAGACAACATAATATATTTTAAAGGTTATACGCTAATGTCGTTATTTAGAACCCCGGACACGCCTATAAATGATCTAACGTAGGTTTCGCAATGTAAGAGCTCTATTTATTATGCTTGTGAGCTAATATTAGATATTTGTTTTAGGTGTTATACACACCACATATAGAACAGTAGGCATATAGCATCAAGTGTTAGAACCCTCTGTTCTCCGCTTTCCGTTTGAATTCGAGACAATGTGTGCATGGTGGAATTTCACATCGCAATTAAAATTAAAAAATGTATACCTTTTATTTTTATTCATCTCCTATATATTGATAAGAGAATCAAGTATATGTATGTACATACGTTCTTTGTAAATTTAAAATATGTTATATTAATCAGATTTTGAATTAAATGTACATATTACAATATTATTTTGTGTGCATTGTCACACGTAGACAAATACTTTAACTACTAGTAAAAAAAATGTAACAACCGCTACATAATATTTACCTACGACTTACTTAACTGAAAGTACTTTAACTGGGCTTTTAAGATCAATTTCAGCAAGCAATCAGACCATATTTTGTTGAAGAAAGTTTAATATATAAAAAATTTGTTTCTCTCAAAAGAAATATGGATGAAGAGATCACAGCATCTTTCATCTAAACTGACTAGTAAAAGAACTTGCCTTAGACGTGCTTTTTCATTTTAGACTTTATCTAGTTATTTGTTAGGGTTATTTTTAACTTGAGTTTTAATGTTTGATAGTTAAGTCAAGGTCGGTAGTATTATATAGCGTGCGTAGCAAATCGGATGTGAATCGCAGATGTCCAAATAGATAGTTATTGCGTGAAGACGCTTTTAGATTACGACGTACAAGTTTATCTTTTACCACAGGAAATAGCTGATTCAATTTGTTGGTATTTATAGGAATGTATTTTGTGTATAATTAATTACTCGGTTTTCCCGCATGTTGCGGGTTTGGCAATGTAAATACATTCACTTTTCTATTTTCTGTCCAATTTTTAAGACATTGCATGTTAAGAGACGGAATTCAATACGAGACGATTGGTCTTATTTTCATAACAAGCAAAGAAAAAATGAAAAAATTAAATTATTTTCTTGATTAGAAATTACGTGTAGTGTATGCCATTTAGATATATAATACTTACACGCGATTAAGATATATAATATTTACATGCTATTTAGATATACCTATATGCTATTTAGATGTTTTATTTGTAGAGCTTTGCAACTTTCGTCTTTTTTTTACTTTGTGATCTTAACGCAAATTAAAATTATTAAGACAAGTCCTGACTTGTCTTCATAAATTTAATTTATTTCTTCATCCCTAAGATTTTATTAAATTCGTGCAAATTTTACAAGTTCGACATAAGAAATCTGACAACGATATTTACTTTCCCGTATATTTCTGCTCAATTTCTAAGACTTAGCGTAGAGTAGAACGCCGGAAAACCACGTCTTTTTCTGCTTTTTCTTATTACAGAGCGAGAAATAATTCATTAAGCGAGTGAGAATCGAATTCAAATTACAAAAATTAAACATATAACTCTAAATATAAATATTTTTTTTGTATAAACCCGCTTTAATCTACACAGAGGCATAAAAACTTAAAGCAACCGTCTCATTTACTGGATAATTATTTTAGAAGTAAACAAAAAACGATCTGCAACTTGTGGCTTGAACTGGCGGGTCAAGGCTAATGCTTCCATAAATCAAGAAGCCTTGTGTAATATTATTAAAATTGTTTCTTTAGTAAGTACTTTTTTAATGTAGGCAGAAGGAACCTGCGAGGCTAGTGTTGAGACATCTTGCTCCCTCTGAGACACTTCCGTTCTCCATTTTTCACCGAATTCCGGAAGCATTGCGTGCTGAGTAGCGGAACTCACCGCCGCGCTTTGCTTCATTATCAGAGTGATATGAAAATATTATATATTTTATTTCATCGAAAGGGAATCGAACCCAGAAGATATCATAGTAGATGTGGCACAGCACCACGACTAAAGTGTCTCAATGAGAACGAACAGTCTTAACCCTCGCACTCATAGCAGCACACAGTGTGCAGATTAATATTTATAATTAACTTTAACAATATTTGGACGACGACTAGTTTTAAATACATTTTTTATTTGTTAACCTTGAATCTTTTCAAGATAAACAATGTGACAATTATCATTAAGTAATGGTAGTCGTTTATACAGTTATAGGAGTACTTACTTTTCTAGTTATATATATATTAAATTATACATATTATTCTGTTACGAGAAGCCAGTTTAAATTACGTATTTATATACATGAGCAATAAAATGCTTAAATTATTATTAATTGTGTATGATGGTTTTCCATTATAAGTCGTGTCGTAGTGTCGAGGCAAAGCGCGGCGTTGAGTTCCACCAATACGCAATGCCTTCAGATTTCGCCCAAATGTGGGGAACGGAATGTCTTAACATTATGCTCTCTCTGCCTACCGATACAGCGTGATAGGCGCAAATACGTCATTCTTGTACCAAATAAATTGATAATTTATTTGGAGTTCTACAAATTGAAATTTGATGTCTCAAATGAACGTTTGTAGAACAAGTTTCTATTTAATAACATTCTTTATGAAGTACGGCTAGCAAAAAAGTACTGTCAAATTCCATCGACTTTTGATAAGGTGTTATGTTACCTCTGTATATATTGCTATATTTCAAAGGATCCTTAATAAAGGCGCGTCAAAGTAATTAATTTGGATGAATTCATATGAATGAATGTAGCGACTTCGATTGTTATCGGTGATATGTAAATATATCTATATATACTGTTCAGTGAGACGTTGCGGCTTAGTTATATATGTAATGTTAACAAAAAACAGTATCAAATATGGTAATTTTTTTTAAATATTACTCAAAAAAAAAAGTGTCTCATGTTAGACGAATAAGTTATTTAAAAGTAACATTTATGTTCTTAACTACTTACTAAGTACTTGACTGAATTTTAATGAAGATTGCTCTTTAGCGATCTCTCTTTCTCGCTCTCTACCTCTTCAAGAAAAAAATATACAATTATAATCCCTTACAAATATAAACTAACCTCGACACAAAATCCTCGCACAGTTAACTGTTTAAAAATAAATTTACTTCTATATAATTTATAGAACATCTAATTCTAAATAATTGATAAAATCAATACAAACTACGATCAATACGTAATGAGATTGCTTGTTCCGACCATTAGAGTTAACAATATGTCTGTTAGATTTCAATGTCGCCTTTTAACCTTTTAAAGGTTTTGTTTGAGACATTCTATATAAGGACTCCACCATACCATATATTAAAGTAGATATATTATGAGGATATATATGAGGATAAGTCGTCGCGTTTGCAGTTATACTCTTGTGCCCCTGTGCCTGTGTAATATCGATTTCTTGTTTAATATAACAAACTACATCTGTTTTTTTTTTTACAGAAATGAATGGTCCAAATCCTATCAATATCGTTGTAATACATATGAAGCTTAATCAGAATAGTTAAATATTATTATGAGATCAAGATCATAGAGTATAACAATATTAGTATAATTATCCTGTCAATTTTAATTGGTATGTTCATATTGTTGATTGAGTTGTCTCGACACGCTGCTAACTACAATTTAATTTAGTAACATAATTTAAGTTTTATGAAAGGAGCGGATGTTAACGGTAGTTTCTTAGTTTACTTTTTATTAACTTAACTAAGCCTTAAAAAGTTTGTTGCGGTAATAGCAAATTTGTGAAATATTTATAGATTTTTTTATTTATTTTTAATTAATTCATTTATATAGATAAGTATCACAACGACCAAAAAACATGTCTTGCTATTATTTAACGTTTATAAATAAAATATTATAAATTTAAAGGCTTTCAATATTTTTTTCTGTTTTAACTTTTTAAAAATTCACCCAAGATGACACCCAGACCATTGTGAGTGTATTTTCTGATATTCCTACACCCACGTAACCTATGATTATTCCAATCTCTCCTCATAAAGGCATTACATGGACCACCACACCATACCATTTTCATAATAGTAATCTAAAGCCTCGAATACCTATTGAATCGTGGGAAACGATAACGGAATTAATTACTTCAAGTTATTCCAATAACGCTTAAATCGCATTCAGAGTGCAGTATTTGCACTGTATTCAAATTTTCCCATTTAGAGTGCAAGTACGTTGTAAATTTGTTCGTAGCCACGCTAAGTGTATAAAATGCTAAATCCAGGCATTCCTATAGCGTCGTAAGGTCAACTGAGTCAGATTAGTTCTACTATTATTCTAAGATTGTGATGTTAATAGTACTGTAGAATATTATATTTCAGTTATGGTACTATAGATAGGCAAAAGATACCCAAGACGATCTGTTCTCTACTCTTTTTGTCCGATTTTCAAAATCTTTCCCCCCCGCTCAATCAACAAATCAACCCCCGCTTTGTCCATCTACAAAAGATGAAAAATGTAAATAATTCATTTCTAAAACGCAATCTCTGACACTGTCACACTGTACCACGATGGCACGATAGAATGATTTTCGTTTTTCATTTATTCAATGGAGTACTAGATTAGGCCACGGAATTTTGTCAATAAAACTAATAAGATTAGAGCTAACACTTATCTATTGCTTTAAAATGAATATAATAAATAAGTAAATAATAAAAAAATCTACAGTTAAAAAGTACCTAGGATAACGATAACCACATAAGTATCTCATTATATTAGTCAAACAGTTTTCTGATGTACTAAATTTAGCTTTTTCCGGCTTTACGAAATAAACGAAAGCGATCGGCGAAATAAGCACACAAACAATACTACTATATTTAAATTTTCAATGTAACTGTGAAAACAAAATATAGAAAAACAATAGGTCGTTTCAATAAACATCTACTTTAAAAGACAAGTTACAAGCGCCGGCGATCGTCAAAAGGCTGTATCGATTTGAAAATATCCATTAATAAGTATTAAGAGGATAAATGATTTATTATTATTTAAATATTACGGTTCATTTGAAATATTATTTATTACTAAGTTTATTTAATTTTTTCTTTATAATTAATATGACACCAAAAAAGTTGTTTTAAGTAGACTGTATTTTATTGTAAGATAAAATTAAATGCTTTGTTAAGTAATGGCTATTGTTTGGTGCATTTAAGTTTATATATCTATATATATATGAGACCAGTCGTGGCGCAGGCGCACAATTTGTGACTAAAATCTACTGGTTGTGCTTGTGGATTCAATCCCCACTCTATATAATGAAATATTTCTTTCAATTGAAATTTCCATTTTTTCGCTTTGGTGCCGAAGCAAAGCGCGGTGTTGGGTTCCATGACCTTAACACGCAATGCCTCTAGAATTCGGTGGAAAGTGGTGAACGGAGGAGTGTCTTAAACACTAAATTCCCTCTGCCAACTCTGCTGTGTGCGGGATAAAGCGCGAAGCAAAATTTTTTTTTAATATAAAATTTCCTTTCGATTATAGATATAAGGTTTACAAAGCTTAAGGCAGCAATCTGGTGTTGCATACGATATAATGTTTATATCTTGAAATAGACTTTACACGTATAATAGCTTGAATGGAACTCGTTCATCCATCACATCTGATCAGCGAACTGGCACAATACGTATTGTGTACGATTTGGCCACATAGGGTTGTTAAAGTAAGGCAAGTTTAAAATTATATTCTTTTTTTACTCCATAGTGTATCGCGCATACGGCAAGGTACAGAGTAGGAACATGGTATTAAAAAAAATCGTTTCCAATTTTTAGCTGAATTTTCCAGACTTTGTGTGTTGACTGGCGATACTTGACGCGACACTTTATTTTGTTACCAAAGCAAGAAAATGAAAATAATAAACATTTCATTTTCCCGAATGCAAATCAAATTCCAACAGTCTTGTTTACAGTCAAACACTGTGCCACGGCGCCATGACAGAACACAGTTACCCAACACGTAATATCTCTGAAATGCATACAAATTAGACGAGGATAGGACAAATTATTGCCTTCTATTCTAAATAAAAAAAAATATACACACAACAAATTTATATATTAAAAAAACCGTAATTATAATTATATGTGAAGATACATTTTCGTCATGTTCAACCCTACGCAGACCCTTAATGGATATTGAGAAAGGAATCATTCAGATATTGCGAAGTTGAAAAATACTCAAATCATTGTACAACGCGGTCTCAATCTCAGTTAATTCAAGGTCGATTATAGATAAAAAAACACGAGGAAAAAGTGAGTCGGCATGCTGTTCTTAATATTTATAATAGCTATCTAATGAAATTGTTGCTAAAT
>JBAIZZ010000099.1:1165651-1203012 GCA_037355905.1 Heliconius aoede | reverse complement strand
AGACGGCCCGGGCAAGTACAGTGGACCTATCCTGTATTTGATGCTACAAAAAATTGTGTGGTTCATTCAATAATTTTTTTGAAGAGTGCATGATAAATTATTATGTTCATCAAAAAATGTTTGATGAACATAATAGTTGAAGAATTTTTTTAGTATTGATAATTGAATATTACATTAAAAAACTTCCAATGACATTACTTGACGGAATAACCTTGATTTCTTTTATATCATAGAATTAAAATTGAAATATTCAGACTTAAAATTGATGATTTAAATTCAGTTATAGAATAAATAAATAAGGTATGATGGAGTTAGTGATAGCTATAAAAATATACGTGAGGGAAAACTCGTCTGTCATACTTGCCCTTAATGTACTTTTGAAAAAAGTATTAAAACTGTACCACGTGAAAAAGTAGTGTTAGAGTTTTTGAACATAAAGTTAAAATACTTCCAATGACATTACTTGACAGAGTTACCTTGATTTCATTTATATCATAGAATTAAATTTTAAACTCAATTTGAGGCACAGAATAAACGGCGATTGAATTTCAGTTTTAGAATAAATAAGGTATAATTGATTTTGTGATAGCTATAAATATGTGTGAGAAAAACTCGTCTGTCATACTTGCCTTTAATGTACTTTTGAAAAAAAGTATAATATTAAAACTGTGTTTATTGTATACGTTCTAGGAACAAAATGTATACGTTGTTCGATGATCTAGGCCAAGATTTTGATTCTACAATTTCATTTTTTACGAAAATCCAATTTTTTTTCGCGATTCTTAACACATTGGTATAGTAACCTTCGGGAAAATTCTGACCGTGATGAAATATCCCTCCTACAACTTTAAAAGATATTTCTTTTATTTTTACTACTGAAGTCGGGACTCCTAACTATTACAACTTATTTATAATGTTAGCATCACTGTAGGGAGATTTGTAAAAAAATTGCGCCTGCTCAAAAATAATAGCCAAGAATTATCGTCTCGCAAGATCGTCTCGCAAGAGAGAATACTATTTATTAAATATATTTGTATTATAATAACTTTATTACGAGGTACTGCTTTCACTTGAAAAGTAATGTCTTTTAGTTTTTGATTTAACAATGGCGAATAATGTTCATTATTCAACAATTTTTTCATCCAAAAAAGTATGAGGTCTACGTGAGTATCAAGGAGTCTGGAAGAGTTTGTCATAATCATATTTCTGTGATTTTCAAATAAATCGTAATTACTGGGATCCATAATGATTTATTAATTTAACAATATATTTATTTTTGAATCTTCTTTTTTTATAAACATATATGTATTAATATATATAATAAATATATAATATATAATATAATAAATATATATGTATTTTTCTTATTATTATTTTAAAAACAATAGTTATTTTTAAATCCGAAATATATTAGTTATTACAATATTCGTTTGAAGTTGTTTTTTTTATATATGTATTAATTATGAGCTTATCGAGTATATTTTAAATATATCGACACTCGCAGTCAATCGATGCCGTGCTCAAACACAACTGATTGAAAGAAAGAGCACGCGCTATCGTCTTTACGAGGTGTAAAAGAGATGCGAAATGACAAACGGCTATCTTATCCGTGATAACTTTATCACGTGACAACATTTCACTATCAAAATAGCACTTTATTACTGAGGTTTAAGGGCGTTTTTCTATTGCGTATTTACAACCTGAAGTTGGCCGTGATAATTTTCTTGTAGAACACTAAACGAAATCGAATAGTTAACTTTTTTTTTCATTTGGCTATTATTAAACAATTACAGCATATTTTCAAACATGTGAATATACTTTTGTGGCGCATTTTTTCCCAGGAATCGAATGCGCTTGTCCGATTTATTCTATCATTAATAGTTTTTAAATGGGGGCAGAAAATAGTTTTCGCGCCACTCCAAAAACCCGACTTTAAAGTATATAAGGAGTGCGCTATCGCGCTCCGTCTGCCATACTTGCCAGACGGAGCGCGATACCGCGCTCCTTGATATTTCTCAAGGTGCAAGAATGCTTATAAACCGAATCAGATTAGCAACATGACGACGATATATCGATTATTCGCTACTATTATCATTCGTTACATTTCATATCGATACTCGTATACCTCACGTTATTAATGTTAGCCTATTAGGGCTGCGACGAGAATAAATGTGGCTACCAAGATTTATTTCTGGGAATTACTTTTATATGACTAGAATGTATGATCAATTAATATGGGGTTTTATATTTTTATGGTTTTAAATTTATGACCTTTTGATATTGTGTATGTCAGAAAATAATATGAAAAATAGACACCGGTAATTTTGATATTTTTTTCTTTTCCCCTTACTTCCTCCGTCCCATCAAATTAAAAAAGACTGTCATATTAAATTTGTTGAATACCTCACAAAACTCTCCCTGACAAAGGATAGAAAAAGTGTGTAAATTTGCTTTAGATTATTTTATTAATATTAATGTACGAGAGAATCTTATCTTAACTTCTAAATAATGTTATTTCTTTTCTCCATACAGTGAACAAAGCAAAGGGTTAAACCCCCTCTTTTACTGTACTACTAATATTATAGTGGCGCAGGAGCACACGCGTGTGACTATAAACGCGACTGGTTTTTTTAATAAGATAAGTAAAAAATCACACGCCATAAAACACAATGTTTTTACATAGATTACATAACCACCACATACAGTAATGTCCCCATTAAATATCTAATTACGAACGAGCTTACAAAAGTGGCGATCTAGGAAGTGTATCTCAAGTGAAAACTTTCATCGGCTAGTATCGAAGCAGGAACTTATCGGTGCTCATAAACGTAATACACAAGATAAAGTTGGACGTACACTGCGAATTATTGAATAATTTAAAATTTTTTTTAATTTATTGGAATTCTTTTTTATACATATTTTTTCTTTCGAATCGAACGAGAGACTGATAGCTAAGTTTATCATTAGACCACTTTTTGCTTCTATCGTTAGAATAGAAAAAGTTTAACTCAAATAGAAAAAAAATCTTTTTTTTAACTTCGAAAATTTTTTTAACCGAATTCAGGAGGTCTTGAGTGACGAAACTCAAGGCCGCAATATAACTTAATATTTTTTAATATTAATATTTTGTGTCTCACTATACGTCTCAAAAGACAATATGGTACCTAAATACTAGGATACCTATCTCATAATGATCGTAAACCAGCCGCCGACACCTGCATTTAACAGTTACTGTAATCAGACGATGTATTATCTCGTTCCAAGCTGTATAACGACGTGTTTTAGACGTCATGGCTTTTGTGTTTTCTTTTGTTTTTTTGCTAATAATGCTATATTGAGTATTTTTAGGCAAGGGCGAGTAGGATTTGTAATGAATAAATAAAAAAAAACATATATATATATAGGTATTTATATAATATGTACCTACATACATACTGTATATAAAATACGTAGCTTAGTCCATCAATGCTCAATTATTATACATACACTACACTCTACGCTCAACTAGACTAAGAAAAGCAATAAAAATTTAACTTCTAACTAGACCAAAGAGCCACAATTTTTTACAAAAATAGTACAGCCGAAAGAAAAATCCAATCTGCGCAACGATCTGCAGCTAACTTCAGAGCGGCCACGACTCGTCGGCTGTACTATACTACACTGATTGGCTAGTTTATAAATCACATTTCTGATTACCGGGCAACGACAGGATAACTGAGACAACATAATATATTTTAAAGGTTATACGCTAATGTCGTTATTTAGAACCCCGGACACGCCTATAAATGATCTAACGTAGGTTTCGCAATGTAAGCGCTCTATTTAGTATGCTTGTGAGCTAATATTAGATATTTGTTTTGGCTGTTATACACACCACATATAGCACAGTAGGCATATAGCATCAAGTGTTAGAACCCTCTGTTCTCCGCTTTTCGATTGAATTCGAGACAATGCGTGCTTGGTGGAATTTCACATCGCAATTAAAATTAATAAAATGCATATCTTTTATTTTTATTCATCTCCTATATATTGATAAGAGAATCAAGTATATGTATATACATACGTACTTTGTAAATTTAAAATATGTTATATAAATCAGATTTTGAATTAAATGTACATATATTATTTTGTGTTCATTGTCACACGTAGACAAATACTTTAACTACTAGTAAAAAAAAATTAACAACCGCTACATAATATTTATCTACGACTTACTTAACTGAAAGTACTTTAACTGGGCTTTTAAGATCAATTTCAGCAAGCAATCAAACCATATTTTGTTGAAGAAAGTTTAATATATAAAAAACTTGGTTCTCTCAAAAGAAATATGGATGAAGAGATCACAACATCTTTCATCTAAGCTGACTAGTAAAAGAACTAGCCTTAGACGTGCTTTTTCATTTTAGACTTTATTTAGTTATTTGTTAGGGTTATTTTTAACTTGTCTTGAGTTTTAATGTTTGATAGTTAAGTCAAGGTCGGTAGTATTATATAGCGTGCGTAGCAAATCGGATGTGAATCGCAGATGTCCAAATAGATAGTTATTGCGTGAAGACGCTTTTAGATTACGACGTACAAGTTTATCTTTTACCACAGGAAATAGCTGATTCAATTTGTTGGAATTTATAGGAATGTATTTTGTTTATAATTAATTACTCGGTTTTCACGCATGTTGCGGGTTAGGCACTGTAAACATATTCACTTTTCTATTTTCCGCCCTATTTTTAAGAGATTGCGTGTTAAGAGACGGAGTTCAATAAGACTATTGGTCTTATTTTCATAACAAGCAAAGAAAATTACGTGTAGTGTATGCCATTTAGATATATAATACTTACACGCGATTAAGATATATAATACTTACATGATATTTAGATATACCTATATTCTATTTAAATGTTTTATTTATAGAGCTTTGCAACTTTTCGTCTTTGTTTTAATTTGTGATCTAAACGCAAATTAAAATTATTAAGACAAGTCCCGACTTGTCTTCATAAATTTTATTTATTTCTTCATCCCTAAGATTTTATTAAATTTGTGCAAATTTTACGAGTTCGACATAAGAAATCTGACAACGATATTTACTTTCCCGTATATTTCTGCCCAATTTCTAAGACTTAGCGTAGAGTAGAACGCCGGAAAACCACCTCGTGCTTTTTCTTATTACAGAGCGAGAAATAATTCATTAAGCGAGTGAGAATCGAATTCAAATTACAAAAATTAAACATATAACTCTAAATATAAATATTTTTTTTGTAGAAACCCGCTTTAATCTACACAGAGGCATAAAAACTTAAATCAACCGTCTCATTTACTGGATAATTATTTTAGAAGTAAACAAAAAACGATCTGCAACTTGTGGCTTGAACTGGCGGGTCAAGGCTAATGCTCCCATAAATCAAGAAGCCTTGTGTAATATTATTAAAATTGTTTCTTTAGTAAGTACTTTTTTAATGTAGGCAGAAGGAACCTGCGAGGCTAGTGTTGAGACATCTTGCTCCCTCTGACACTTCCGTTCCCCATTTTTCACCGAATTCCAGAAGCATTGCGTGCTGAGTAACGGAACTCACCGCCGCGCTTTGCTTCATTATCAGAGTGATATGAAAATATTATATATTTTATTTCATCGAAAGGGAATCGAACCCAGAAGATATCATAGCAGATGTGGTACAGCACCTCGACTAAAGGGTCTTAATGAGAACGAACAGTCTTGACACTCGCTTTCCTACCATTCCTACCTCCATCCCACACTCATAGCAGCACACAGTGTGCAGATTAATATTTATAATTAACTTTAACAATATTTGGACGACGACTAGTTTTAAATACATTTTTTATTTGTTAACCTTGAATCTTTTCAAGATAAACAATGTGACAATTATCATTTAGTAATGGTAGTCGTTTATACAGTTATACAAGTACTTACTTTTCTAGTTATATACATATTAAATTATGCATATTATTCTGTTACGAGAAGCCAGTTTAAATTACGTATTTATATACATGAGCAATAAAATGCTTAAATTATTATTAATTGTGTATGATGGTTTTCCATTATTAGTCGTGTCGTAGTGTCGAGGCAAAGCGCGGCGTTGAGTTCCACCAACACGCAATGCTCTCAGAATTCGCCCGAATATGGGGAATGGAATGTCTTAACATTATGTTCTCTCTGCCTACCGATACAGCGTGATAGGCGCAAATACGTCATTGTTGCACCAAATAAATGATATCAAATGAACGTTTGTAGAACAAGTTTCTATTTAATAACATTATTTATGAAGTACGGCTAGCAAAAAAGTACTGTCAAATTCCATCGACTTTTGATAAGGTGTTATGTTACCTCTGAATATATTGCTATATTTCAAAGGATCCTTAATAAAGGCACGTCAAAGTAATTAATTTGGATGAATTCATATGAATGAATGTAGCGACTTCGATTGTTATCGGTGATATGTAAATATATCTATATATACTGTTCAGTGAGACGTTGCGGCTTAGTTATATATGTAATGTTAACAAAAAACAGTATCAAATATGGTAATTTTTTTTAAATATTACTCAAAAAAAAAAGTGTCTCATGTTAGACGAATAAGTTATTTAAAAGTAACATTTATGTTCTTAACTACTTACTAAGTACTTGACTGAATTTTAATGAAGATTGCTCTTTAGCGATCTCTCTTTCTCGCTCTCTACCTCTTCAACAAAAAAATATACAATTATAATCCCTTACAGATATAAACTAACCTCGACACAAAATCCTAACACAGTTAACTGTTTAAAAATAAATTTACTTCTATATAATTTATAGAACGTCTAATTCTAAATAATTGATAAAATCAATACAAACTACGATCAATACGTAATGAGATTGCTTGTTCCGACCATTAGAGTTAACAATATGTCTGTTAGATTTCAATGTCGCCTTTTAACCTTTTAAAGGTTTTGTTTGAAACATTCTATATAAGGACTCCACCATACCATATATTATAGTAGATATATTATGAGGATATTTAATAGTAATATACAAATATATAGGTCAGTCGTGGCTCAGAGGCGTGTGACTGTAAAAGCTTTGTAGGTTTGATTCTCAGTCGAAAAAATTACATATTTTCTTCGGAAAGTTTAGAGTTCCGTCACTCAACACGCAATGCCTCCAGAATTCGGCGAAAAATGTGGAAAATGTGGCGGAGTTTCTAAACGCTGGGCACTCTCTGCCTGCCCTACTATTTACTTATGCCCCATACATTTACGTATTATCACTAATTTATATTTGCAGCTCGACACTGTTGCTCGAATTCTGAAAATTTTTTATTAAGGAATTTACTGTTCCATTTTATTTATCGGAACGGAAAAATAGAATAATTTCGAGTGGAATAGAACCGATAACCTGCTAACAGTGGGGCTCTGTGCCACTGGACCAGGACTGCCTTTACATTCAACTTCACGCTGTTTCACGTACAACAGAATAGGCGCAGAGAAGCTATTGTCAATACACTAGAATTAAGTACCTTCCAATTAAGTATATAACTCACGCGAGTGGGAACCCACTGTCGTCGCATTTGCAGTTATACGCTTGTGCCCCTGTGCCTGTGTAATATCGATTTCTTGTTTAATATAACAAACTACATCTGTTTTTTTTTTTAGAGAAATGAATGGTCCAAATCCTATCAATATCGTTGTAATACATATGAAGCTTAATCAGAATAGTTAAATATTATTATGAGATCAAGATCATAGAGTATAACAATATTAGTATAATTATCCTGTCAATTTTAATTGGTATGTTCATATTGTTGATTGAGTTGTCTCGACACGCTGCTAACTACAATTTAATTTTGTAACATAATTTAAGTTTTATGAAAAGAGCGGATGTTAACGGTAGTTTCTTAGTTTAGTTTTTATTAACTTAACTAAGCCTTAAAAAGTTTGTTGCGGTAATAGCAAATTTGTGAAATATTTATAGATTTTTTTATTTATTTTTAATTAATTCATTTATATAAATAAGTATCACAATGACCGAAAAACATTTATTTGCTATTATTTAACGTTTATACATAAAATATTATAAATTTAAAGGTTTAAAGGCTTTCTTTAGTTTTTTCTGTTTTAACTTTTTAAAAATTCTAAGATGACACCCAGACCATTGTGAGTGTATTTTCTGATATTCCTACACCCACGTAACCTATAATTATTCCAATCTCTCCTCATAAAGGCATTACATGGACCACCACACCATACCATTTTCATAATAGTAATCTAAAGCCTCGAATACCTATTGAATCGTGGGAAACGATAACGGAATTAATTACTTCAAGTTATTCCAATAACGCTTAAATCGCATTCAGAGTGCAGTATTTGCACTGTATTCAAATTTTCCCATTTAGAGTGCAAGTATGTTGTAAATTTGTTCGTAGCCACGCTAAGTGTATAAAATGCTAAATCCAGGCATTCCTGTAGCGTCGTAAGGTCAACTGAGTCAGATTACTTCTACTATTATTCTAATATTGTGATGTTAATAGTACTGTAGCATATTATATTTCGGTTATGGTACTATTGATAGGCAAAAGATACCCAAGACGGTCTGTTCTCTACTCTTTCTGTCCGATTTTCGTGATCTTTTGAGCAGAGACCGGAATTTCAAACCCCGCTTTGTCCACCTACAAAAGATGAAAAATGTTAATAGTTCATTTGTAAAACGCAATCTCTGACACTGTCACACTGTACCAGGATGGTACAATAGAATGATTTTCGTTTTTCTTTTATTCAATTGAGTACTAGATTAGGCCACGGAATTTTGTCAATAAAACTAATAAGATTAGAGCTAACACTTATCTATTACTTTAAAATGAATATAAATGTAATAAATAAGTAAATAATAAAAAAATCTACAGTTAAAAAGTACCTAGGATAACGATAACCACATAAGTATCTCATTATATTAGTCAAACAGTTTTCTGATGTATTAAATTTAGCTTTTTCCGGCATTACGAAATAAAAGAAAGCGACCGGCGAAATAAGCACACAAACAATACTACTATATTTAAATTTTCAATGTAACTGTGAAAACAAAATATAGAAAAACAATAGGTCGTTTCAATAAACATCTACTTTAAAAGACAAGTTACAGGCGCCGGCGATCGTCAAAAGGCTATATCGATTTGAAAATATCCATTAATAAGTATTAAGAGGATAAACGATTTATTATTATTTAAATATTACGGTTCATTCTAAATATTATTTATTATTAAGTTTATTTATAATATTTTTTTGTTTATAATTAATATAACACCAAAAAAGTTGTTTTAAGTAGACTGTATTTTATTGTAAGATAAAATTAAATGCTTTGTTAAGTAATGGCTATTGTTTGGTGCATTAAAGTTTATATATCTATATATATGAGACCAGTCGTGGCGCAGGCGCACAATGTGTGACTAAAATCTACTGGTTGTGCTTGTGGATTCAATCCCCACTCTAGAAAATTAAATATTTGTTTCAATTGAAATTTCCATTTTTTCGCTCTGGTGCCGAGGCAAAGCGCAGTGTTGGGTTCAGAGAACTTAACACGCAATGCCTCTAGAATTCGGTGGAAACTGGTGAGCGATGTGTCTTAAACACTAAATTCCATCTGCCTAGTCTGCTGTGTGCGGGATACAGCGTGAACCAATTTTTTTTTAATATAAAATTTCCTTTCGATTATAAATATAAGGTTTACAAAGCTTAAGGCAGCAATCTGGCGTTGCGTACGATATAATATTCATATCTTGAAATAGACTTTACACGTATAATAGTTTGAATAGAACTCGTTCATCCATCACATCTGATCAGCGAACTGGCACAATACGTATTGTGTACGATTTGGCCACATAGGGTTGTTAAAGTAAGGCAAATTTAAAATTATATTCTTTTTTTACACCATGCTGTACCGCATACGGCAAGGTAGGAAGAAGGAATATTAAAAAAAATCGTTTCCAACTTTTAGCTGAATTTTCTAGACGTTGTGTGTTGACTGGCGATATCCAACACGACACTTTGTTTTGTTACCAAAGCAAGAAAATGAAAATATTAAACATTTCATTCTCCCGAATGCAAATCAAATTCACAACCGTCTTGTTTACAGTCAAACACTGTGCCACGGCGCCATGACAGCCTCTGTTATATATATATATATAATTTTCAATTATTTTTTCATATTACTTCGTATTAAAAAAAAACTAAATATTCGTTTACCCAACACGTAATATCTCTGAAATGCGTACAAATTAGACGCGGACAGGACAAATTATTGCCTTCTATTCTAAATAAAAAAAAATTATACACACAACAAATTTATATATTAAAAAAACCGTAATTATAATTATATGTGAAGATACATTTTCGTCATGTTCAACCCTACGCAGACCCTTAATGGATATTGAGAAAGGAATCATTCAGATATTGCGAAGTTGAAAAATACTCAAATCATTGTACAACGCGGTCTCAATCTCAGTTAATTCAAGGTCGATTATAGATAAAAAAACACGAGGAAAAAGTGAGTCGGCATGCTGTTCTTAATATTTATAATAGCTATCTAATGAAATTGTTGCTAAATTTAATAATAAGTTTGATTGGGTAATAAATAAAAAAATTATAGGTAGATATATACTTTTATTATTTTTCGTATTTGGTTTACAGAGGTCTGTCGCAACGTCGAGGGTGCAAGTGCACATGCGTGTGACTGTTAACGTGACAGGTTGTGTGATCCCATTCGAGAAAATGAAATATTTTTATTCCTTCCCTCTGGTAACGAAGCAAAGCGCGGCGTAGAGCTCCGCCACGCAACACGTAAATGGGAAACGTAAACGTGAAAAGTGTCTTAATGGAAACGGAGTGTCTTAACACTAGGTTCCCTCTGATATTTACATGACACAACGTGATGCTAAAAAACATTACAACAAATAAATGTTTCAAATTATTAACAATTTAAAATGACTCTATGCCACAGATACTTATTATTTCTATATATAATTATTATTTCTAATCTAAACTATCTACTCAGGTAATAAGGTCTTGTCAATACTTGGGCAAATAGATATATTTACAGATCTAATTATTATTACAAAAGCAATAAAGGATATTTCGACAACATTTTATAGATAAGGTATTTCACAATAACTGTTATAAAATGTTTAACTACTTAAATATTTATTTACATATTCATAAATTTAATACCTACTTTGCCCAAATCGGAAAATTGAATTGAATTACTTCCATTTTCCTGCTCTGACAAAAAAAGATCAAGGCGTTGAGTTCCGCCAATTAAAAATGGAAAACAGTGTCTTGACACTTACTTCCTGCTTAGGTACCTACTCTTAAACGCAGGAAAATCGTAAAGGCTTATCTGACTAAGCAATGGAAAATATCCGTATAAATATAAATATTCCCCCAAACAAGATTAGAATCCACAACATCGGATTGAGGCACATCTCGTTCACTACGATGTTTATAATGACTTATAAATGATATTATTACCGCCACACAAGTAGGCAACACTTGCACTCAGTAATCAGCATTCGTGTCGCGTACAGTAGAAAGTGGAGGTTCTCATGGTAAAGTCTAGACTTACTCTAAGTTATGCTGTTTTAGACCTTTTTCTAGAAAGTTCTCTTTTGTTTTCACTAAATAATTTGTTATTTTACATTCTGATTGAATTCTACTTGATTGAATTTCAAATGAAGGTTTGTAGACATTTCCTTTGACTTATTACACAAAGTGCAAATCTTGCTACTCTGTAAATTGTTTCAGAAAATTATGAAATTATACGATAAACTTCTGAAACAATTTCTATTTTTTTATTATAAGAAAAATATGAAAAAATTGAAAATATATTTTATCTTGTATTAAAGTTTTGTATTGCACCAGTCTTATTTTAACCGTATAATAGATAAAACCTCGCATAAGAGAATGACCAGTGAGAGTGAACTCGGTCACGATCGGGATGATTCGATAGAAAATTGCATATTATCTTTCTGTGGGTCACTCGACAACAATAACAACGCCGAGTACTCGATTAGTAGGTTTTTGGGTCTTTATTATCTGTATCTAGTTACTAAATCGATTGTTATTACGAATGAAATCGATTTGGTTGATCGATGTTTTTAATAAACAACAAACACGCTGTGATTAAAATCATTAAGCCTCATATCCGTTTAATAACACGCTTTAATTGAACTAGTTTTACTTATCTCCGGCGATCATTATTAAAATAATTTAAAGTAATAACAAAAACGTGTGAACCGGTAACAATGGCGGTACAAAAACGATATCTGCAATCAAATTCCGATCGAAACGGTGGATTGTGTACTGCATAGGTCAATATCGCCACTAAACCGCACATTACTTACTCAAGGTAAACCAAAAAGGTCGAAAATGTAACGTAAATTATTTCTTTGTTGCAGGTCGTTCTACTGAACAAACTGGACGATAGAAAATTGAAATTTAAAAAGAAAACTGGTAAATAATGACGCGAATTCAAAATTAAAAATGATTTTTTTGAATATAACGTGAGTGTAAAAATAATAAAATGGCTAACAAAGTGAAAACTAATCACTACGTAGCGACGCACCGCTCAGGAATCGACTCGCCTTCGTCCGGAGGGTATCTGCCTAGAGCGTCGTCGAGGGATGAGAATGACAGTCACCGGGCGCCTTCGGAAAGAACACTCTCTGAATACACTGTAAGTAAAAATAGCTACTTTTCTTAACACATCTTGCGCGGCACAAACAAACAGTTGTCACACAAATATTTGTTGTAAAAACTGAAATTGAATCCACGACCTCAACCGAGCAACACTCCTTTATTACAAATAAATGTAATATTTTGTAATACAATATCAAAACAAAGAGCCCGAAATCGTTTTATAATTACGCATTCGTGCAGCGTATTTTTTACATTCATATCGAGTATCTACGACTGCTAGTGCATTCTGACACGTACTGTGCGTGTATAAAGCATTAATTTTTTAACTATTAATTCATTCATTTTCTTATTTGTAAGTCAAATTTCAATTTAAAAATAAACCAATAAATATAGCTTTCTCAAGTTCCGCCACTCACCACGCAATGCCTCGAAAAATTCGGCGGAAATTGGGAAACTAAGTGTCCTAACACTAGGTTCCCTCTGCATATCCTGCTGTGCACAGGATTTAGCGTGAAGCTGATTTTTATTGACTTAATATAAAAACAAAATTAAACGAAACTAATATCCATTTATTTTATTTTCAAATATTAAATTAATAATTAATAATTGATAATGGCCACATCACTACATTTAAGACAGAAAACACTATATTTAAGAATGGCAGATTACATTGCATGGTAGATTATACGCACGAATAGACAAAATTTATATAATTCAGGCCTAAAAATCGAAAGCACTTTAGATTAAAACATTAGTTTACGTCAAAATCGAAACAACAATCGCTGCGATGAGAAATTTATAAACAAAAATAGTACTAGTAGTGCAAATACTGCCTAAAATGTGAATAGAACCAACGATCACCGACTAAGCAATTAGAGCTGAAGTAGCTACTGCTCTACTGGACCAGATGGCAATTCACAATGCAAATAACAAATAAAATCGGCCACAGCCGTGAAACTCTCGATACAGTCTCATTTACGTTCCACAGTGCTGACGCAAACCTATTTCCTTCACATAAATCCGCACATCTGTAGTCATGTAATTAATTTCAGTACTGGGAATTCTTCTGTTTGTTTGTGTATATTTTGTGTCTTACAAAATTACTTATTAATAGTAAAGTTTAATATTTGGGGTTTACGATGGAAGAATGTGAAAGAGACGAAAGGATAACGAGCAACTTCAAGGTTTTCGGGGTTGCTCGCTAACCTGTAGAATAAAAGGGGTGCTTTCGAAGGAGGGTGAAATTTGAACTGAAGGACCACACGTTTTGCAGCGATGGGCGGAATTTTATAAGAAACTAAATACAAAATCACATAAAGTCACAATGAGTGGTTTCCTTCAAAAACAACATCAAGTATGTACATCGTTAGTTCGTAGCTTTACTAAACAAACGGTCGTCGGACGTCGAAACAAGACGTCAAACGGCAGTAAAACACGCGACCGTCACGCCTGGCGGTAATATTAATCAATAACAATTTGTAAACATTCTAATTGTATGAGGAAGTAGTAGGTATGAGCGGTTTCATGTAATTTGAAACACTAGTACTGTAAATATGTATTAATGAAGAGTAAATTCACATATCTTTTAAGCTTAGGCAAAGTTTAAAGTAGCTTTAGTAGTTTTTTTAAGATACTTCCGATTCCCACTTTCCACCGAAATGTGGACGTATTGTATTTTCAGTATCTGAACTCAATGACGGGCTTTGCCTCGTTACTTTAAAAAATTTTAAGTTGAAAATATTAAATATTTTGATTGCTCAATTGGGAATCTAACCCGCAACCTGTCCATATTTAAAGTCACAGCGTGCGACCTTCAGCCTCTATTAAACGTTCTGTTAATATCCCATTAAAATGGTGAAGATAATAATAGATTGTAAATAAATTATAATGAAAATTATCTTTTTTCAGACGTTAGACGAACGCACACGTTCTCCTTCAGGCGGAGAACATAGAAATGGACGGAGACACAACGGCTCCCCGCGGGACTCCGGTTCGGAAGTGTACGTCACTAGCGCGGCATACCGACCGCCATCTGAAATAAGGTAAGAAACTCATTTCAGAATTGGTACTTACAATATCTATCTGGCTTGATGTGTCTCAAGATCGATTATCTTGAGATACCATTTTAATTTCTAGATGATAATTTATGAATGAAAACGGCATCTCAAGATCGATTTCAAACATGAGAGCGGCTTGTAAGTACGAACCATAATATACAATTTTTTGTCAATATCACTTTTTAGTATAGATAACAAACAACCTTCTCTCGTAAATAATACTTTTTAGATAACCATGTTTTTAGGTTAACCTAAGTTCAATTCCATCCACATAATGTTTATGTCTAAAATACATTTATCTAGAAAATGAAGATTCTAGACTAAATTATAGGCACAAAGGCACCGCTATACAGTTAGTCTCGCTTATCCTTCGACGATTCGACTAATTCGAGCAACGGATCACGTAACGTGTCGAGTTATGGAAATATTTTCATCACTGTAGAGCAGACGAGCGTTTTGTGCGCTACTGTTATTGAACATATACAATTGTATTTAAAAAAAAAGGGGTGCTTATAGAATGTAGATACAAGCTATGATTGTGAGTCCATTTTTATATAGCTGTATTTTTTTGTACTTTTAATCTACAAATAAACTATAAATATTACACTAGCGCCCCAAAAGCAGCTTCTCCCGCTCACACTAATTATTCTCAATACAGCCAAAAAAGTTATAAAAAATATTTACATAGATTATAGCTTATATGTTATTTTGTTTTATAAGCTATATAATTGTAAAGTTTCATCTAAATCCGTTCAGTAGTTTAGTAGTAGTATCTTTACAAACTTTCACATTTTTTAAATTAGTAAGATAAAATATATAATAAATATTGAGGTGATCTAGTTAGATAGTGTTCAAATTAACATATACAATATTATAAGAAAAAATTGTAAATAATATATTATTATAATATAGAATACAATAAAATAATGACATCCATATTCCTTTACCCTACAACCGTCGCGCTTACGCAGGGAAGGCCTAATACACAAAGGCAATTATAAAAGTTTAAGTTAATAAGAGCCGCCCGTCTGGTCGCGACTACGAAACAAAACCATCCACTAAAAACCATTACACTGAAAGATTGATGGGAGATTATCCATACATACATCGCCATCGCCATCTAACACGTGCATTACGTTTCATAGTTGTAATTCTCCATTACTTATATTCGTCGGAGTAACGGGGTTTTGTTATACGCTGGGACCACAGAATTATATTGCATTTAAATGCTTAGGCTACCCTAAGCATTATTACTTCTTATATTTACTTCTACAAGTAAATATTTTAGGTATTATTAGTTTAGAAGATGTAATGTTATTTTAAATCACGTGACCTAGTTCATTTTTGATATCAATGAAAAAATATTTTATTGTCTTTTTGAAAAGAGTATCAGTATTGGCGCAGCGGTATACAGCGTGAAGCTGAAAAAATAAATAAACAAATAAAAAAACAGACAATTTTTTTTCACCACTTAATATCTTACAATACTTAATAGACACTACTAATGTCATAGTATATTATATTATATTATCACAAGCCACAACTGAACGATTCTCACGAGTAAATATTCACAATGAAGGCAATCGAGTCGAAGCGAAACATAAAACTGCACATGCAAAGCTCAAGCGAAGATTTATTGACTGGAGTGGTGCAATTTATAACGAAATAGAGAACTGGATTGTGGGTACATATGGGCCAAACGGTACTCTTATACACTATTTCTTTTTTTTTTCCTTTTTTTTCATTTTCATGCAGTATCCCACACAGCGGGGGAACCTAGAGTAGAGACCTAGAGAAGATACTAGGCTTACTTCTTATAACAGAATATATTTACCGTATTTTGAACGTGGTGATTGTAATCTAGTCTATATAATATTAATTACTTTTTTATATTCTAGTTTTTATGTATTACTTTATTGTCAAATAGTTATGATTGCTTTTTTACGTGAAAATTTGTACAAATATCCATCAAACGTCAACGAAAACTAAGAATGATGGCAATGTTGTTTTTTTAGCATTGTCGTACTATAATATGACGCGAGTTTTTTTTATTATTTAATTAAGATATATTCTTGACTTAGTAGTCAATGATCTAGTAGAATAGTTTCTACTCTATAAAAAGTTGTAACACTATTTTTTAAAATAACGAATGCGTTAAAGATTTCACCTCCGACTCAAACACAAATCCCATAGCTCGAAATTATCATAGTTTATTTTTTACATATATAAAAAAGGTGTCAGGATTCTATCATATTTCCCATGGCGGCGGCTAATTTAGTTTATTTTCTACCCGCCCGTGACATGAGACCGTGACGGTGCTTCCATTAAGCAATTTAAGGAAGAATCGGAAGGTGACTTTAGTTTTTGTTAAGTTTAACGTGACGACTTACGGTATATTCAATTTGGCTTTGAAGTGCCGACTGTCGCGGATGAAATTAAGGTTATATAGGAGAAAGTGGTTGAATCGTTTTGCCTAGTGGTTAGTGGTTTTGAATGGTATGCCAGAATTTGTAGGCTCTATTTTCGGTTTTATTCTGTTATATTAAAAATATATATATATATATATAAATCTATTATACATATAGATATATATCTTTATAGAGATGCATATATTTAATTTTTTTAATATTTTCTTATATGCATAATAAATTATCGGTACTTAATAAAATATTTAAAAAAATTAAATTACCACTTTTGGAGACGTACTAACTTAATACCGTAGATTAAGTTTAACTTTTTTCGAATTCTTTCAACTAATTCCACCTAAAAAAAACGTTTTTATCAAGGCTTTTGTCGACAGCTTGACATCTTATTTGTATACACTTGTTCCTTTCAATGACTAAGGGCTTTTTTTGAACGTTAATTTCTTTGATTACTCAAGACTTTCTCTTTGTAGGGCTTAAACTGTCCACCCTACACAAAGGATCAATCAAAATACTTATCAAAACGTTAGTTTTTTCTTGTTTCTATTCTGTTCGCCTATTTGTTAGTTAATGGTTTCTGTTTAAATATATTTAAACATGTATACAATTGAGTTGTAGTTTTGTACTTATTATGTAGAAAGTAAGTAAAAGTAAATGATTTTTAAATAGTTTTATTATATTTTGTAACTTTAAATATTATTACTTCAACTTTCATACTACCGACAGTATTTTAACGTCAATTTTAAACATTAATCTTCGTGGACACGTTATTAGCGTCCGTAAAATTAAAATTTTCTCCACAGGGTGAGGGAAAAGTAATATCTATAACTGGGTTAATCGATTCCTTAAGTAAAATTGGTTACGATTTACAGTATTAGTCATATAATCTGTTGATTTTTTTAAATTATCTTAAAAAAACATATGAAGTAATTTTATCTTCCGTCAAATAATTGGAAATAGAAAAAGATGTGCACCATTATACCAATATCAAAACATAAGCTAGTAAAATGCCGACACATTGTGTGCGTGCTATTTTCAATACCAACACTTGAATTATGTAAGAAAAGGTTAGAATTATTAACACCTAAGTGACCGCCAAACTTAACACTAACATTATGTCACTCGATCGTGACATCTCGATTTGGCCTTGACTTGAAACTAATCGTTCGGAATCGTGACTCGATTAGCACCATCTCGATTCACTACGCGTGATTATTGGTAAATAGTGGCTACCTGTTTATTTATTTTCGTTAAGATAGTCCTGCCTTTCAGTTCCGTCACTCAATACAGAGTGCCTTGAAAAATTACGTGTAAAGTGGGGAACAGTGTGTTAAAACTAGGTTTCCTCTGCCTACCCTTTCATTTTAACCGGTTATTTTAATTTCAAAAAATCTAATTATATCAGCTTCACGCTGTATCCCGTATACACCAGAATAGGCAAAAGGAACCTTGTGTTAAGTTAACTCCGTTCCCCGCTTTCCGCGAATTTTTCGAAGCATTACGTGTTGAGTGGCGGCACTCAACGTCGGGCTTTTGCCTTGATGCCAAAGTGAAGATCATTTCTCAAATATTAAGAAATAGATAATTATTTATTCCCTCGAGTGGGGATCGAACCCGCAACCGTCGCGTTACAGTCACACCCTTCTGCCTTTGCGCCACAACGACCTCTATGTTGGATGGATATTTAATAGTTATAGATAGGATTTGGATTCTGGCCTATATTCAGTTAAATGTATTACATACTACTTTTATTTAAGTAATTAACTTGTTTATTTTATTACAGCCGGCAGTCTCGCGCGCCTCGTAGCGTCTACTCTTACAGAAGTGCTGTGGCACCCTCTGTAGCGTCCACACACCGGTCTAAAGTATCCAGAAAGGTAAGGAGTTGATTACTTAAATAATAGCCCAAAGTTTGTTTTTAGGGTTCTTTACCTTTTAAGGAAAAAAGGAACCCTTATAAGAGCACTTTGTTATCCGTCTGTCTGTCAAGAGCCTGCGCCACGCAACTGTGGAATGGTCTACCTGTGGCAGTGTTTCCAGATCGATAAGTCTTGGGTACCCTCAAAAAACGCGTATATCTCCACCTTAAATGCCGTAGCCAACGCACCTGTAGCTCCTCGGTGTTACATGGGATCATCGGCGACGGTGATCACTTACCATCAGGTGACCCGAACGACCGTTTGCCTAGTCTTTTTCTATCAAAAAAACCCTTTATCCCAGGAACGCTTGGAGATATCGAATTAAAATTCAAACCATAATGTTTCTGCATTCTCTTCAAAAAAAAGATATACTGTTTATATTGCAAAAATCGCAACACTACGTTCTCGTAGTCATCAAATCAACATTAATAGGGTACTTCCGGTTGATCTAGAATTATGAAGTTTTGCATATACTTTCGTGGTTAAGTCCTGAAAAATAGCCTTAAAAATGGGCAAAATTTGGTATTAAATCCGCTAGATCAAGTGAGGTATCAGATGAAAGGGCTCTGGCTATGCTAAGCTTGAATTTCAGAAAAACTCGAGACTTCCAGTAACATATTCTTAATAACATGTTCTCCGCATAGAACATGTTAACAAATTACACTGAGGCATATTTTTTGTTAGTACTAACATAATTTCAAG
Organism: Heliconius aoede; assembly: GCA_037355905.1. Classification (NCBI taxonomy): domain Eukaryota; kingdom Metazoa; phylum Arthropoda; class Insecta; order Lepidoptera; family Nymphalidae; genus Heliconius; species Heliconius aoede. Next base: position 1,183,239 of record JBAIZZ010000099.1, on the reverse strand, counting down.
TAAAAAGAATAATATTTAACCTAAAACATCAATTAATTTCCAGGCTGGGGTTAAAATAGATACGATGGCAGCCCCCAACCCTTTCTGCCCCAACGTCAAGGGCATGTGCTGTCTAATGCTGCTCCTGAATCTAGGTCTCATACTGGTCACGCTGGGCTTCGTCATAGTGCTGCAGTTCTTTGAGCCACTGTTTGTTTGGTGGGTTTTGTAAATTATTTGTTTTCTATTTCTTTTTAAATGCTTAATATATATGATATTCATCAGACTAACTGTACATCATGAAATCTGTTACTGTAAAGTACATAGCTCATCTAAATTCTTTCATTTATTTTTTGCATGAAAGTGGAAAAAGTATCCAAACTCATAATTTTTTAAAATTTATAATAAATATTATTACTTATTATTTGGATATTATTAATACTTTATGAAAATTGTTAACAGTATTTGAATTCGAGCCCACACCTCTTGGACACCGTATGGACAAGAAAGTGTTTTGCTTATGTTTTTTTTTTCAACGCTGCTCTAAAATTGATTTTAATAATATAATTGTCAGTAAAGTAAAGGAAGGATAATAATAATTTATAAAAAAATGTACTATAAACCGAAAGACCCTACTCTGAGAGAACCTTGTACGATCTATCTCGATAAGCAAAGAGGAGGATTGAAAACATAGCCTATATATTACAATCCAATATATGTGCAGATTGTGCTAAATAAATATGAAAAAATACGAATAATTACATAGCTTATATGAAATTACTGAAAAAAAAATATCACGGTCACGTCACTAGATTTGCTCTCATATTAAATCGTTTTCTTGTAGAGATTCATAAAAACGGTAAATGGTAAATATCAGCAAATAGTTCCCACGTTTGAAAACTGGGTAAATTGTTTCGAAAACCAGATTGTAATGAGATTTATTCTTCTATTCACTACAATAGCGACCGCTCAGGCCGTACTACGGTAGTCGTCAAGCTATCAATTATTGTCACTGTATTACGTTCATACAAAAATATCACTTTTACCTGTTTTTATTAAAAAAATTGAAAATTTGATAAGTTCTAGATAAATATAAATCTCAATAATCGTAATGTGTAGATCAGATCAGATCATTTATCAGACAAAGTGCATGAAAGTCAAAATAGGAAAAGACGAAGAATTGGCGTACGTGACAAAATTCTCGAAACTAAGAAAAAAAACTAAATTTTAAATTAAGCTTATCTGAACTCCATGCATAAAGTTTACCTACTTTAGAAATAAGTTAACTTTAATCGTAGTTTATTCCCGCTAGCGACTATCGAGCGTGTCATATGGTAGAGAAACATTAAAAATCAATTTACATTCAAAATAGTTAACGTGTAACGGTGAATGTAATTTGCAGTACGACATTTATAACATTTTTCATTTCGACATTTCCCATGAACTTAGAGCTTTACATGAAAAAAAAAAATTTGACTGTCATTAACATTTGTATGGAAATATAATATCCTTAGCTTATCTTATTTACCGAATGAATTATATTGAAAAAATATTTTTTAACTCTATTGTAAATCTTAAAAATTACTAGAGATTGTTGTTAATCGCATAATATATAGTTAACTATTAAAATATATGATGATTATATTTATTATTTCATTACATCGTCATACAGAAATTTATTAAAGATTTACCAGATATTTGCAAAAAAAACACACAGAAAATACCTATTCATACAGATATATTTCTTATATGCATGATTGATGAAATTTTGCTTGTTACAGGATCCTGGGTATAGTATTCCTTATATTCGGTTTCATCACCCTCGTGGGAAGTCTCATATACTGCGTAGTTCTCTGCCGAGAGAATCCATATCCAAGGTATCCTGACGACTTCTACTGGACTCACCACTGGTCAAAAACAATAGGCCCTTCAGAAATACACTATAGCACCAGTGAGAAACCGTACAGGCAAAACGGCCATGATCGATTCAATAAATATAACGGAAAATATTCCGATCGCGAAAGTGGTAAAGGTTACTCGGATAGAGAAAGTAAATTAAGCAGGTACTGAGTACTGGCTGTGTGTACAGTACGTTCGAGGTTTAATGATATTTGTGGTCGGATCGTGTTTTTAGGTCGTTTCACCATTTTATTATTGGAGTTATAATTTTGACCTTTAGAGAAAATGTTTATATAAAATCAATCTAAATAAATATTGCATATTAGAAGTAACGTCTTAAAGACGTAATAATAAATCAGTAGATTATATTTTAAATTAACATGAATGAATGAATGATGTACAATTATGATAATCGAATGACAGATAAGTCAATTTTCATAATGGATTTCTTAAAAATCATTCGCTCACTCTTACCTTATGTATAAATTCATTTAGCTTTACTAATTAAGTCTAATCTTTATATTTTAGAGTTAATATTGATTATCAAGTGTACGGATCATTGGAGAATCAGAGTACCCATGTTGTTTTATGTATTTATGTCTAAGTTTGTTGAGAAAATAATATTTTAACTAAAACCTTATTAATTCAAATACATAGATCTAAATGTGGTTGAAATTGAAAGCAGTTGCGTTGAATTTGCAGTTTTTATACAACAAAAAATGTATGTATTTAAAACTATATATTTTTATTCCATATAGAAATACAATCTAGTTCCATTTTTAAATATATATATTATTTACTATAGAAGTATTTGACGGTTAATATAAAAGAATTACAAAATAACCTATCCTTATTTATATATTAATTATTGTAAATAATAAAACTAAGTTTTGAAATGCCATATTAAATAACTCGTTACTTTAAAATTGAAAGATCTATTAATAGTTGAAGTTCGACTCCGATGGACTGTTTGGAGGAAATTATATAAAAAATGTATTTACTTATATTAAATGTCTAATAAATGAATATATAACTTTAAATATGAGTTTTCTTTTATTATTTAATAAAGAGAAAACTTATTAAGCATGTTTTAGTTTTCCTTTTTAAACTTAAAAAAATGCTTTCGAAGACCTACCTTATCAAAATTTTTAGTTTAATTCAAGCTAGTCAGCCTTTTAAGTGTTGCGCAGTTTATGGGTGTTGACAGTGGGGCCACCACAAAGCATAGCGTCGAGTTCCACCACTCTACCACCACGTGACATCTATCTAATTAGGGCGCAGACTGGTAATATCTTGACACTAGACACAATTAGAATGTAGCCCAACTTAATTAATTACGCTAAAAACGCAAATTATAAACAAATAGAAAGAGTGGGTACTCAATAAAACAAACATTTCCTTATAAAATTATCACTATTTATTTACAAAATACTTATAATTTACAATAGTCATTGTTACTTGAAAAACTTGTTCCAAGTTAATATTCGGACACCGACGTACATGACTTCATAATTGACAAATAAATAATTTTATTCAGTTTCTTTATTGTAAATATATTGGAATGGGAATTCATACAAATGTCATATAATAAACATGAAAATTACTTTGCATAAAAACATACACAATAATAAATATTAAACATTAATAATATTATTAGAAGTGCCATCACGAAAAAATCTATCTGTGTGAGAAAAACAACGACCACAAAGGAAGAACATAGGGAGAAAAGATAAGAACAACATAAAATTTGGACAAAAAATGTAGTATAGTGAATTAATTTACTATAATATCTATTAATTTGACTAAAACGAAAATTAAATTGTACTTATTTGTAAAAATTAAGTCGCTTTAAATCTCCTATTGACTTTTTCATTATTTATAAACGAAAAATAAGCCGTTTATTAAATAATTGCAGATTAAAAATCAAAATATTAACTTATACACAACTGTAATTGTACCAATATCCGACAATGAAAAATATATATATTTGGTGAATATTAAAGTAAATCAAATAACTATTATTACTGGATGTGACACACAAAAGCGGAATTGTTCAATATTTATAATTGTCTATTAGTTTATTAATATTATACTATTCACTAAATATATTAAAAAAACATCATATATATATAATAAATACAAGTACACTTTCATATGTCAGTTCCGTGACCGATGATGGCAATTCAAACTAATTAAACTAAATAACATTAAGTTAAATTTTAAATTAAATTAAATATAAATACTTGTGCTTAATGCAACCATTTTATATCAAACTTAAAGGTCGCCATATTATATCAATATTTGTCTAAGCTTGAAATTTTACGACAGTAAAATTAAATATGAATATAATGTCACGTCGTGACGTCAACGTCACGTAATAAAAAATAACGTCATATAAAATAACTGGGCAGCTCTCAGTAGCAACATCTTTTTGAAAGGGGTATTTCTAAAACATACTGGCACTCCATTTTCATTGTACAGGAACATCTGTAAGTAATTATTTATTTTATATATGAACTCACACTGGATCCTGCCTATAGCAGGAAAGACAGAGGGAACCTAGTGTTCAGAGTGGAAAAATCACCACTGAAAAAGTGTACAGGTCGTTATGGCACACGGCACCATTATGACCTCTCAAAATTTGTATGAGTAAATATTTATATATCAATAGTAATTTGAATTAGCGAAAAGAAATACATGAAAAATTCAATATAGGTATATACCAGTCGTAGTGCAGAAGGCACAGTGTGACTGTAAAACCGACTGGTTTGTGGGTTCGATCCCCACTCACGGAGATGAAATATTTATTTAAATTTATATGAAATGCTACATGCAATGGTTTCAGAATTTGACGGAAGATGGGGAATGGAGTGTTCTAGCACTAGATTCCATCTGCCTACCCTGCTGTGTACAGAATAGTGTGAAGCAGATTTTTTAATATAGCTGCTTGGAATTTGGTTGAATTAAACATAATAAATATTTTTATAAAAAAATATGTTTTACTATCCACCTCAGTCAGAATCCGAACCATCACTAAAATGGTACTTTTTTTGCGGCCGAGGGCGCGCGATGGCGCGAGGCGCAACTGGGCTGTCCGGTATTTGGTCTTCGCTGTCACTGGACGCTTTCTTCGCTTTCTTTTTGGGATTGGCTTTTTTCTTATCCTGTTATATGATATGTGGTAGATGAAATTTTATTTATGTTCCTTTTGTGGAATATGGAAAAATATTTCTGAAGGAAATAGTATCAATTAGCTCGAATTTTAGATTTTTGCTCAATTTTTTTCAAGTGCAAGTTCAGTGAGCTTAATTAAGTTCCTCTCAAAGAACAAAAAATTAAGCAAAGAAATATCTTTTTGCTGTCAAAAATCTTATCATTGTACTCACTGTCTTGACATCACAATACTTTAGCTGGTCCCTTCTTAAGTTTCTCTTTTTCATTTAAATATATACATATATCAAATAACAAGTTGGCCGACAGGGCGCATTGACACAAACGTGTGACTATAAACGTGACAGTTGCGGGTTTGTTTTCACTCAGGGGAATAAAATTTAATATTTTCATTTCCTCACTCTGGTGATGAGGAAAACCCAGATTCCCTCTGCCTACTTTGCTATGTGCATGATATTACATGAAACCAAAGAAAACATAGGCAAACCTACCTTTTTACTATCAAAAATGTCATCATCATCATCATCACTGTCTTGACTCAACAATACTTTAGCCGGTCTCTTCTTAGGTTTCTCCTTCTCTTTCTCTTTTTCCTTGACAACATTCATGAGTTTTCTTTTCGGAGCTGGTTTCTTTTTGGGCAATGGAGGTTCTTCATCGCTTGATAGGACTGCTTGTATTGTCTCTTTGCTTTTTTCTAATTCTTCTTTTTTCGTATCTTCTATTAGGGAGTCGAAGAGGCAGTCTGTAGATAAATAATGACATTTTTTCTAACATAACAATATTATCTTTTGAGCTTCACGTTATATTCTTTATTTAGCAGGGTAGAAAGAGGGAACCTAGTATTAAGACACAACATCATTAAAATTGAGCAATTAACATTAGGTGACTCTTACCTTCCCTGCTATAGACATAGAACTAAAAAAAAATATTAATCTACTAAATTATATAAGCATACCAGAATCCATCTCAGCAGGTTTCTTAACACCATGTTTCTTAAGATTGAAGTCATCATCGTCGTCGCTGAGGGACATCGCTCGAGGTGCTTCATTTTCAGACTCTATTTTGTTCTCGTGTAATTCTACTTCGGAGTTAGAATCGGAGTCGTCGGAACCATCTTTGTATTTTTGTACCTGGAGTGTTTTAAAATAATTTTCAGTATTTTAAAGTGATTACGTTTTCAAAAATTAACTGATTTGTTCAAAAGTTACAGAAACTAACGAATAATATTGACATTGATTCATTTACGATTGAGTGAGATAGCAGCATATTTGATACTATATCCATTCAGTTATTTCTAAAATATTTAAACACACTTTCATTATAAACTTAGGAATTAGGCTATACTGGCGTAGTGGTTGCGACTTCCAGTTCCACTTACAATGAATTATAATTAAAATTATTTATTTTTATTTTCCGGCTCTAAAACGCGACTATACGCTCTGCCATTCCGATGTCCTGAAAATTGGGCAGAAAATATTTACAATAGGTCTAGTCAATTATTTTCTCTCTCTATCAACAAGGCAAACGAGCGTTCAGGTCACCTGATGGTAAGTGATCACCGCCGCCCACGACCCCATGCAACACCAAAGGAGCTACAGGTGCGTTGCCAGCCTTTAAGGTGGAGATGAAGGGCACCGGGGCCCGGCATTACCTAATGCGAAACGCAGTGGCAAGGGCCACTACTTCACGCCGGTTTTAAATGTCGGGGGTGGTATTAAATCCGGTTGATTCTGCCCATGCGTGTTGCCATTACTGGCGACGTGACTAGACCACACGTACTTTAGTCGCCTCTTACGACACCGACAGTACCAGGGTGATCCTATTCTAAGCCGGGACCACACGGCTGAAATATAATAATAAGAAATTAATATAAATAATATTAGTATCACAGGCCAAGTGCGATAAGAACACTAGTAAAATAATATATAGTAGACCTTAGTAGCAGCTCGTCGTGTGGTCTGTCTCTCTCTGGGCGCGGGCGGTTCGACCATTTCCACGTCAGATTCCGACCTTTCTCCTGAACTGCTGCCGCTGAACGTCATCTTCTTTTGGGCCTGAAATTGAAATATTTTAAACATTTAATATTTTCCTATATCGTTTGATTAATAAATAAATTCATGTATAATAATTTATTTATAATAATAATAATATTAAACATTCCGATATGTTAAATACATTATTTTTTAACTTTAAATTGTTGATGAGACTCCTCAAGCATAAATTACAAAATTTTGGTTTTCCTTCTTACCTTCTTAGGCTCCTTCTTAAATGTAAGTTTAGTCTGCTTCAAGCCATCAGTTTTGTCGGCCTTGTCAGTTTTGTCAGCTTTGTCGGCCTTTTCTGGTTTCTCTTTCTTCACACGAGCTTTGGGTTTCTTTTCACCACTTGCTGGACTTACACCAGTGGGATCATCCTATAAGAAAAAAGTACTAATATTACGATCCATTATTTAGTACCAAGTACAATTAAGTACTCTCTCTTCAATTATGGCTAAGTACACTTTGGATTCAATCACCTCTCAAACACAAAAAAACTATATAAAAACCGGGACCGTTTGGGAGCTACGACGGGAGCTACAGGACAGACATACAAATACACAGTTACACAGACATGACAGTTGTCAATTCAAATCACACTTAAGAAATTTTCATTCCCTCTCTCTGGTAATGAGGCAATGTTTGAAGCTAAAACAAATAATAAAAAACTACTCACAGGATCGTATTCCTTCTTAACCTCCTTCTTGATCTTGGCCTTTTCAGCCGCTTGTATCCTCTTGATGAGGTCCTCCGATATCTTCGGCTCGACACGTCTGCCGTTCTCCGAAGGAGCTATGTCCATTAGAGACTTACGATTCTTTTTGTTTGCACCCTATTATGAAAATCAAACTACATTTGTGAACGATATAATAGTAATTTGAGGCGTGGCGCAGGGGCAAATATTGTGCTGCAAAATCGACTGGTTATGGGTTCGATCACTACTGAAATATTATTTTAAAATGTATATTTTCATTTCTCCGCTCTGGCGTCGAAGGGAAAAGTTGAGTTCCACTACTAACTACATTCGGCGGAATTTGAGAAACGGATAGTCTTAACGCTATGTTCCCTCTGCCTACCCTGCTGTGTACGGGATACAGTTTGAAGCAATTTATTTATTCAATTATAATAGGAGTTTTAACATATATTGAGAATGTTACTACACTTGTTTTATAATAAAATCAATCTAAGCAACAATCATTTTAATTAGATATCTAAAAATAAATATCTACACACCACTATATTTTTATTACTTAGTCTATACTGACATAAAGCTGAAGAGTTTGTTAGGTTCAACATGCTAATCTAAGGAACTACTGATAATAATTGAAAAAAATATTTTGATATAAACAAAAGAGTAATTTCTATTTTTAATTACTAGCGTCACACTATCCCGCACACAGCAAGGTAGGCAAAGGGAACCTAGTGTCCAGACACTGCCTCCTCCCTGGAATACTGGAGGCATTGCGTGTTGAGTGGTAGAACTCAACGCCGTGCTTTGCCCGACACCAGAGCGAAGAAAAATGGAAATATAAACGTAAAGAAATATTTCACTTTCTCGAGTAGGAATCGAACCCACAACCGTCGCGTTTACGGGCGGCACCCTTGTGCCACTGCGCCACGACGGCCTCTAATTAATTGTTAAATATGCTTAATATATTTAAATTCATAATTTTATTTTAAAAAATTAGTAAAAATACTTTGTAATAAAGTGTGCTACCTTCATCCTTTCCATCTTTGCATACAAAAAAAAACAAAATTATTATAACATTAAATAAATTGCGATTATCACTCATAATGACACAAAAACCAATACAGATATGAATAGTTTTAAAGTTTTTGTATCTTAATGTTCCTAATATATTTAACTACAAATATCCATAATTTAAAAAAAAAATGTTACTCAAATACAAACTTATCTTACCATAGCTTTAGAAGACTTCTTGTTAACATTCGCCTCTTCTTGCCTCTCCTTCTCTTCTACATCCTCTAGACGCACCAAGAATGTGTCTAAATCTTCACGCCAAAGTAACGATGGTGTTTTTCCCCTGGTTAATAAATTTTTATATATGTTTTGTTTTATCTTTATGCCGTATATAGCAAGTTCCGCAGAGGGAACTTAGTAATAAGACATTCCATTTTCTGCTTTCCATCAAATTTTCATGATATTGCGTCTTAATTCATTGCCCTGAAGAGTAGTGTGTAAGTAGGGCAATGAAAACATCTTTTAACCTAGTCTGCTCAAATTGCTTGGATTTTTTTAAGAAACTCATATATCCCATATACATTTTATTTAATAAATATAGCTTGCTGTCGTACAATATCAGTTATTTATATTTTATATGTCTCTCCTTTAATACAAGTGACTAGATCTATTATAAATAATGTTGTTTTAACTTAACTTAGCTTCACGTTTTATCTCTTGCGGGGTAGTTAGTCACAGCTATTTTACTTTTAAAATCTTTTTTGGTTAATTAGCAATACTAGAACTGCACAAGTTCAGTTCAATGAAAGCTTAGATAGAGAACACAAAGGCTTAACCCAAATAAACATGAATTTTGTAATTACATTAGTTAGAGTTAGAGTTTGAAACTGCGATTGATTTGAATTCAGACTTTCAAGACGGCGTGTTACCAAAGCAGGGAAATGGAAATTAATCAATCCTCATTGAAATCGAATCGTGATTTCGGTTAGAACCCTTTAAATGATTATTATATAACAAATTACTTCAAAATAGTGAGCTCAGAGAGTTTCTGATCTCTCTGCTTGATCAGTTCATCCTTCTTCTCCTTGGTGAGCATCCACATGGACATGCCGAGCAGGTAGTTAAACTTTTTGACCTCTTTTAATTGCTGGAATGCTTTTTCTGTAATTGGAAATAAAAATATTATTTTATATATATAATATGAATTTCATTAGAAAAATTAAAGGCTGTCGTGGAATAATCTCGTGTCGTTAAAGACCAACCCACAAATGGTCCTAGGGTTCGATTCCCACTCGGGAAAATAAATTAAGTTGTTGTAACACATTAAAAGCAATTAGACAGTGCTTTTTGAGGCGAGTTTCTAAATATTTCATATTTATTTTAATTTATATATATTATTACATATTTTTAATTCTAAGTGTTTAATATAAATGCATATTAAAATTACATCTCCACTAACCAGGGTCCACAGGTTTGCCTTTAATCTCCTCAGGTTCAGGTTCATCTTCAGACTCTTGAGGATCATCGTCCTCTAAAGCAGTCAATCCTTGCATTTTACTTGCCTTCTTCTTCCAATCAGCAATAGGATCAGGCGCGTATCCTAGCAGACAAAAATTATATATTATTAATAAATTAAATAGTAAGAAAAGCTCTTTCATGCCATCGTGGTACAAGCTTAAAAAAATAGTCTAAAAAATTAAATATACACATTTTTTATCTAAAAATATTTTTATACATCTATACTAATTACTAGTTATACAATGTCACTTTAACAAAAAAGCAACATTCACTAGTGCTAATATACATTATATACTTTTAATATCAATGCTAATATATATAAAAATAAATAAAAAAACTCACCTCTCTTAATAAGCTCTTCGACCATAGCTTTCCGTTTCTTATTTTCAACAACAAGTCCCTTGTCGCACTTCTCTACTATGAAACGTGCTTGATTTGTCAGTTTGTCTGCTTCCGCTTGTAACTGCCCTTCCAGGAACTCCTTACGTTTTGAGTAGTACTTTAGCCTCACGTCGTAGAAATCGCGAAGTATGTCTTCCACTTTGTCGAATCTAGAATAATAAATATATGAATGAATACAAAAAATATATATAATAAGATATAATGGTTTAGTTTAATTAATAGTATTTACTATTAATTATAATTATAAACATAAAAATTGCATACTATAAAGTTTGTTTGGTTGGACACGCAAATTTCAGGAAAGACTGGCTTGCTTTGAAAAATATTTTTGTGTAAGGTTGTCTAAATTATCAAAGAAGACTATAGGACTTCTTTTTTTAACTTCACGCTGTATCCTTAACATAGCAGGATAAGCAGAACCCGGGAACATAATATAGTATCTAAATATCCATAATAGATAAAGATATTCAATCATACATCAAAACAAAAAACTTACTTTTTCAAACAATTATTATGATCAAATGCGTTCATACAGGTCATCGATGTGGTCGTTTGCAATTTGAACACCTTGTGAATGCCCTCAGCCTCGACCTCTGCTAATTTACCCGGTAAAAGAGACACTACAAAACGCACTGTGGTGTCCGTATTGTATTCCTGAAATAGTGAAAATATTAATTAAACTTTAGAAAATTAATTATTTTTTTACTTCTCGCTGTATCCCGCGTATCGAGGGGGAACCTAACGTGAGTAAAGACACATTCGACGCAGCGTATGTTATGTGACGCAACTCAACGCTTCTCTTTGATATCATTCTCCCAAGTAGTTGTAATGTGTAACGTCTATTGGGTGGCTATATAATGTATATTACGTATTAAAAAGATTTAGACGTCTTGGTGCCGTTTATTCGTCCATATCAACTATGCTAGGTTTACAATATGAGATATACTGGGAAGACTGACTGCACACATAATATGAGCTACATAGTAATCGGACCTACAACTATCCTGATATATGTAAAAGATAATACAATATTTATTTATTATTTTACTATTGTGTACACACTTAAACCCATATATATAAACTGCTCTCAACTATATCAATCTTGAGAGTGATCTCACAAGCTGAGAGTGATTTCTAAATATGAGCCTTAAACACTGTCCTACCAGACCTACAACACAAAATCAACACTCACTCTATATTCAGATATCAAAGGCTTCACTTTATCTGTGCCAAGCATAGGCTCTAAAACATTCTCCTTATAATTCTGCGTCCACGTGCCGACAGGAAGTTCGGTTATTTCTATTTTCTCATTAGGCAAGATGGCGGCCTCACCGGAAATGACGTATTTATCGCTAAAACCTTCGATTGTTCCTCGGAAGTTTTTGTACCAGGGATGCATTGTTACTGGCTCTTCGCCGTCTAACATTCGCCTGTATCGGAAATTAATAATAATTTAATTGATGATTACTAGTACATGCCAATTGCCTCAATTTTGATGAACTATTTAAAAAGGTGAAAATTAAATTCATTATATTTATGTAGCAAGTTCTTTGCAATATTATAAAACTGAAGAGTTTATTTGTTTTAAACACACTTGTTTCAGAAACCACTGGTATGAATTGGAAAAAACCTTCAAAAGTCTATTTGTCGAGAAAAAGCGATGTTAACAGTTCCAATTGAGCTAAGTTACATTTGCATTGTAAAATGTTATAAGAAATAATTGAAAATATTTAAATCGGAAAAACCAGTGGTTTTGGAAGCGAATACATTTTGAGACATTGTATGTTAAAAATGTTGTCAATGTCTCAAAATATATTTGCATTGAATATTGAGTAACGGCGCTCTTTGTTTTGGTTATAAGAGTGATGAAATGACTAATTTCCCCGAGAGGATTGAATCCACAATAGCAGCGATTACAATCACACTCTGTGCCACTGCGCCACGTCCGCCTCACGAATTTCAAATAATCACATAATACCAAATCACCTAATATTAGCAACGATATCCCTAGGATTGTAATTGGGTATTTTAGTTGACCAGCCGGTGCCGATGCCCTCAGCCCCGTTCACCAGGACCATGGGCAATATGGGTATGTAATGGACAGGCTCAATCTTTTGATTGTCTTCAAATTCGTGCTGAAATATAATATTTAAATTAAAAAGTAAAAATGTTTATAACATAATGGTAATGTGGGATTTGATGAATGCTTTTTATTTATTTTATAATTATAACAAGTGTTCAAGGCCCTTATGGCACAGCATCTGATTTATTATCATATGAGGATCAAATTCACCACCATCACATGAACATTGTCACACTTCACTATGTTGTCGCCTTATTACTAAGATTTTATGACATTTAAAATTAAGTCACCCTAGTCTTATACCAAACTCACCACTGGGCTCCAGTTTATGTTGCTGGACACCACATAGTTATGAAAGTGAACTATAGCTATGAACTAATAATGAAAAAAAAACTTACCACAAGCAAAGGATCATCATGGGGGTGAAACACCAGTCTAGTCAATGGGGACATGAGGGTGAATATGTAACGGGGGCTCGCAGCGTCCTTGCCCCCGGACAGACGAGTACCAAACTGACCACGCGGTTCCAGAAGGTTAATGTTGTTCGACCCCACATAGTTTTGAGCCAAGTTCACTATTGTCATCGCTAGCGACTGTTCACCTGTTCAAATTTATGTGAGTTAGTTATTGTATGGTTTTTAACGTTAAAATAGTGTGCGTTTTATTCATTTATTATTCGGGAAATGCACAAAATAAAAAGTTTACAATATTATAAATAATTCACAATCTGTAAAGCGTGTACTCTCATATATCGACATTAACAGAATTGCGCAATTTTATGGTATTATTGTTATTGTTAAATAATGTTTTTTTTATTATAATATATATATTTTTATTTATATGTTATAAAAATCTGCTTCACGCTATATTCTGCACATAGCAGGGTAGGCAGAGGTAACCTCCGAAAGACACTCCGTTCCCATCATTCGGCCGAATTCTGGAGGCATTTTGTGTTGAGAGGCGGACCTCAACGCAGCACTTAGCATCGACACCACAGCGAAGAAATAAAAATATACATTTGAATAAATATTTTATTTTCTCGAGTGGGGATCGAACCTAAAACCAGTCGCGTTTACAGTCAGTGATTGTAAACTCAAGTAATTGTTCATGAGTTTGATATTCATGTATTATATAGCAATTCCAAATTTACAACAGTAGTTTTTTAAAATATTTTAAAACTAAAGTTAATTAAAAGTTGCATACAAAGCATTTTAAAAATTTGTTAAAATTGGAATTAAAAATGGTGCACTTTTAATATTTAAAATTATGGATATAAAAAAAAATTGTAGACTGTCACTGTAAGAGCAATTTTATTTATAAAATAGCTCCAAATTAGTAACAAACAGTTATGTAGCACCTACGCAAAGATATCCAGTACAAAGGTACTAATATCGCTCAATGGTGCGTACATATATACTTCTATATTCACATTACGAAATTGTATAGTTTCTTTGGTTCAAGGCACTAATCTCAGAAACTATTGGTTCCAATAAAAAAGAATATTTTGTGTTGTAGTCCTCTAGCGTCTGTTACGCGGGTTACAAATAGGAGGAAGTGACAAAGCGGGTTACTAGTGTAAAATAAAAATGTCCACTAACCGTGGTGATAAGCAGAGTGTTCAGCCACTGAACCAGCCAGTTGCGCCACTTTCACTTCCCTCTTATCATTACGTTTTATACAAGTGAAGATCACTTTACGCTGGCCGGGCTTCAAGCCGTCTATCATTGATGGTATTGATCTGGAATAAATGTTTATTTTCATGAATGAAATGAAAAACACGATTATTTTTATAATTCTTGATATGGCCTTTAGTGGTTGTTTTGAGAAGTGTCTTGTTGCAATTGTCAACACAAAAGCGTAGAGTTGCGCCACTCAACACGCAATGGAATGTGAGAAATAAAACTTTACATTTGAAATTATATTTTTTTGAAATAAATGTATGTGTTAAGAAAATACTTAATATTTTTATAGTGTGAAATTTTAACTAACCTCACATTATCTCCATTAGAGAACAAAACCAACTCCAAATTAACAAAATCAGAATAACTAACTGCTTTTGTATCTTTTGTGTACAAATATCTTTCTGGAAGCCCAATTTCCTTTCTCCGTTTCACTTCATCCATGTGACTTGTCAACCACTCCTTCCGTTGATCCGCACCTTTCTTGGAAAAAGCCAGTTCTATATGATGGTCATCTGTTGGTCCGCTGTAACGGAAACGGATTCTATGCCTGTCCATATTTTGGAAATATTCTTTAGCCTCCTTTGAAGTGGAGGTACCCAAACCTTTGTAGTACTTTATATTGTATGTGTGATGATTTTCAGTTTCGTTTTTCCATTCTTCAAACTCAGGTAAAGAATAAAATGAAATTTCTTTATCTTTTTTTGTTGCCTTAACAATAGGTGTTATGAATTCTTCCAAAAATGGTAATTTAAGTAGCTCTGGCCAATTGTGATGTATAAAGTTTATAATAAGTCCTTTAATATGGGATCCATCCTGATCCTGATCGGCCATTATCATAACTTTACCGTAACGCAACGTTTTCAAATCATCCACAGTGTTATACTTCTTCTTGTATTTAAGACCAATTATTTGAATTAGGTTATTAATTTCGACGTTTTCAAGTACTTGTTTGTGTGAAGCGTCTCTTACGTTTAACGGTTTACCCTTTAAGGGGAATACGCCATAGTGATCTCTTCCCACCACACCGAGTCCCGACACCGCCAATGTTTTTGCCGAGTCTCCCTCAGTAAGAATTAACGTACATAGATGAGAATTTTTACTTCCAGCATCGTTAGCATCTTCTAACTTCGGTATTCCTTTCAATTTACTCATTTTTTTACCAGACGCTTTAACCAATTCCGTTTGGGCTTTAAATTTGGCCCAAGATAACACTGATTCTACTAAACCTGACTTTGTTACTGCGTTTACGAATTTCTCCGAAAAATTGCATTTCGATCCAAAACTTTTAGCTTGGAGTGTCATATTCTCTTTAGTTTGAGAATCAAAGGTTGGGTTCACTATGAGACAATTGATGAAAATCCACATATGATTTTTGACTTGGAAAGGTTTAATATTAACACCTCCCTTATTCTTTTTCTTTAATACTTCCAAAACATTCTTGACAACACTGTCAGCCACCGTATCAACATGCTTACCACCTTTTGTAGTAGCAATTGAGTTAACAAACGACACTTGTTGAAAACCTCTATCGGAAAGTGTTAAAGCAACTTCCCAACGATCATTAACTTTTTCGTAAATTACCTTCAATGGCTGCCCGTTTTCATCTTCTTTGCCTTTTATATATAGGTCTATATAATCTTTAAATTTATTAATTTTCAACCTTTCCCCATTTAAATAGACTTTAACCCCTTGACTAGATGCTGCCACATCATAAGCTCTACGAGACATTAACAATACAATATCATCTTCTAGTTTCTCCATTTTGAATTTAGCCAAATCAGGACTAAATGTCACTTTTGTAAAATCATCATCTTTACTAGATTCCTTCAGTTTGGGTTCCGAAGCCTTAGTCATGTTAGAACCCCATGTCTGTTTAAAATGTTTCTTGTATTGTTTAGATGCAGTTTCAACTGTGAATTTTGTTGAAAATATATTACAGAGCTTAGCTCCATAGCCGTTTCTTCCTCCTGTCACTTTTTCTTCTTCGTCATTATAATTTGATGATGTCAATAAATGTCCAAATATCATGGTTGGCACAAACATTTTTTCATCTTTATGCATCACCACTGGGATGCCACGTCCATTGTTGTATACAGATATTGTATTTGATTCTTGATTTATATCAATTCTTATTACATCCATTTTAGGATCTCTTTGCTTATTATCAGCTGCATTTACTAAGATTTCGTCATATATTTTGTATAAACCTAAAATTTACAAGTACAATATTAATAAAAATTATTTAGTTGACAAAAACAAGTAGCCATTTTTTGATTTCAATAAGTAAATTTTTTCCATGATATTAACTCTTGCCATTAGATTGTTTTAAAGTCAGATAGAACTAACATATTGCTCATATAGGTGAAGCTGTCATCATATCATGTCATAGCAGTGTCTGCTTCTTTTATAATGGTTGTGGATTTGAACTACACCAGATTTTTTATTTTATTTCATTTTTCCCAGTTTGGTAGACAAAGTAAGATTTTGAGTTCCACCAGTAAGCTCCAAATGTGTTTTTTCAAAAAAATAAGGAACTGATTGTATTAACAGTAGGTTAAATACATCTTCAATGCAATGAACAAAAAATTGAAATATAGAAAGTAATAACCTGGTACATAATTCAGTTCTCTTTGAACCATACACTCCTTCTCCTTATCATACACCCACATTGTTTCATTTGCTCGTTCAACAGAACCTATGTAGGTGTCCGGACGCAGAAGAATATGTTCAAGCTGGGATTTCTTTTGATATATCTTCTCAATAGCACCTTTTTGACCCTCTGCAGGTGCTTCTCTTGTACCATTTTGAGTACCATTACTCATTTTTGCTAACATTGACTGAAAAATAACTTCTTATAAATAATACTAATAAAAAATAATTTGTTATAAATATTATAACATTGAGGTAGGAGTAGCACAGCCACAGAACACCTGACACTATGATCTTGGGTTCTTTTTTGATTTGGGGAAATGGTTATATAGAGAAGAAATATTTATTATTGCATTGGCAAATTTTACTTTTTACTAGTTTTTAATACTTTTTCATTTACTTGAATCTATAACAAAGTTTTCAAAAGTGACTTAATGCGTTTCACACTTTAAGGCATGCCAATT
>JBAIZZ010000099.1:1116194-1165551 GCA_037355905.1 Heliconius aoede | reverse complement strand
TTAAAGCAATTAATATAACATATTTGTGTCTAACTTTACATGAAAATCAAAGACGATCCACAAATATATATATAGACACGTGACCTACAGACACTACTAGTCGCTTATTCTAATACTACATAATATAACTTTCCATTTAATTCTACAAATGCGTCAACTAGCTTGCTACAACAAGCTACTGAGGATTGACGGAGATATAATTATATTAATAAGCTTTTATATACAAAAAAAAAACGGTCGAAAGCGAGTCGGACACGCCCACCGAGGGTTCCGCAGTAGTTTTATGTGTTGGTCCCTTCAAGAAGGGAAGTACAACTTATACAAGCTGACAATCTTTCTCTATAAGTGTTTAATTTTTTTTTCTTATGAAGTACGGAACCCTAAAAATACTTTCAAACATACTATTTTGCGTACAAATATTATAGCTTTCACACCCATTACGACGAACTTTAAATTACATTTAACAATTTGTATCCATCAACCCCCAACTTTTAAGTACAATATTATTTCTTATTTACAATAAATTATTATTTTTAAAGTTTCTACCAATAAATTACAATGTAAGGCTCTGTGTTATCACACAGGAAAAGCAGTGCACATTTAAATTGATTTAACATCAAAATAAAAACATATGACTTCAAAATATACTTGATACTAAGTTCACATCAGATTTAATATTGTGATGATTGATAATTTCGATATTTAAGTGTTTGACATTCACCAGTCACAGAGTAATACAAAAAACTATATATAGATTATAAATATAATATGCATTGTTTCTCACTGCATTGCAGTTACTTATTAAATTACACTTCACCATTGATCTATCGTCCAATAATAATTATTAAGGTTATTAACAATTTCGTCAACTTAGTAATTAATATTTATAAAATAGAAATATTTTTGTGCTGCGAATAGATAAGACCGTTATGCTGAAAAGGCTAAAACGAAACTACAATATTATAATTTTTGTAATTTTTTTATATTTCACATAAATATTTTATTAACGAATTTTTTAGATAAAGTTTAGATTCTTTATGCAATCTGTAAACATGGAGGCATAGACGGTCTATTTAATAGCGATCACTGTGAAATACCTTGTTACAATTTAAATATGACTATATAACTAAAGCACGCCACGCGTTACAATTTCTTACAAAAATATATACATTAAACAGTAATTAAATAAAGTGATTTCATTGTAAATAACGCGTCAATTTAATCACGTCAAACAAAAAAAACGTTTACTGAATATTATAAAAAGGAAAAAAAAACTCGTTCTTGTTAGAGCTAGAAATCTTTTCCTTTTACCTTTTTTATATATGAAATTCAATCACACACAATCTTCATTCAGTCTCATATTCTTAAGAAAATTTCAGTCAACATCTCGACAAATGATAATATTACAATATAATATAAGCTTGCAACACTAATTGAGCTATATGCTGTTTTATCTTTTTTTTCTTCGTGGATCCTGTCTAGGTAGACAGGATTCGTGAAAAAACCGAGGTAACCTAGTGTGATCAGACCCAGGGAACCTAGAGTGAAAACAGTAAACGAAAAATAATTTAAATATAATCATCACCCAATTGGGGATTGAACTCATAACTATTATGTTTAGTCTGATGCTGTCCCACTAGGTCAGTTTTATATATGATAAAGAGTAAGAACATAGAGGCCAATCACTGTGTTTTACACTCTCTTGTATAGCAAAAAAAAAACACGTTTTATTTTAGCTATCTAGTCTGATTTATTAAGTACAATTTGAAACTTGAATTTTTATAATCAAACTATTAATAAATTGACATTTTTATTGATTGTTAGATAGTCAGCATGTGAAGTAATTTTAACAAGCATTTTAATAGACAATACATTTTTTAAGTATTATATATAGATAAATAAACAGAATATAAAAAAAATGGATTTTTTTCTCTCAGATAGTTCTACAAATTTACTATTTGTTGTTAAATTAAGTCAATTTCTGTATTATCAAGAATTTGAAACAGTTTTTTTTATTTGAACCAAACCGGCACAGCAAAAATGTAGGGTTATAAATTTATATATACTTTAGAGTATGAAGACTCAGCTCAAACTGTTTTTTTAAAGAAATTATAGCCAAAAATTTGCTTTTAATAAAATTTAAAAATTTATTTTTCAATGAAATTATTTTTTTAAAGTAACGTTATCTAATATTATTTCATTCATCAAATATATGTAACAAAATAGCCCAGACATTTCTCTTCTATTTTTGTACTTCACACAATCACTTATTTTATATATCAATAATTTTTGTTTCTATTTTCTCTTGATAAAAAAAATCCTCTAGGTAATATTCTTTTGATAAAAATGGTCTATGTTGAAAAAGTCGCTTATGTCGTTAGTCTTTTAGTAACAAATCTGAAGCCCACTTTAAGAATTTTAATAAGAAGTAAAAATCAATTTTAAATAGTGAAATAAATAAAATAAACTAATATCAATCTTTGTAAGCTATTCTACACTTTTAAAAGTTTTACCATGTAACATATAAATCTACTAATTTCTATGCTATTATCATCATAAATTTAGTTGTTTTTCTTACGAACATACATCACAAATCAAGCAAAGATTTTTTATATATATATATATATTCATCTGTTTAATGCACATGTTAATCTGGTAATATTTTCATTATACGTCACTTTATGTTATATAAAATCACTTCTAGAATAGTTAACTACAATTTTTATACTTTGTTTTTGTTTGTATAGCTAGCTGTTTCCCGCACGTAGCCGGGAGGAGGGAACCTGGGAATGCAGTGCAGTGTTAAGACAATCCGTTCCCATTGAGACATTTCCTTCTTATTTTTTTACTCTTCTAAAGAAATCCGTTAGAATTCCAACACTCGATCGTATGTTAGTTTTTTCTCTTATTTTGTATATCTTCAAGTTGTTCCCAGTTGAAGAGTTAGTTTCAATTTCAATATATATAAATTAAAGAGACCTTTTTTCATCTATGTTTAACAGTATTAAAAAGAATAATCCAAACATCATATTTAGAATAACTACTTATAAAATCATTCCAACGTACTATTAAAGTCAATATTCGTTCTTATATCGGTATCAGATAAATTGAGTTATCTTAATTCGCAAACCAGCTTCCTCCTCAACCATACAAGAGACACCGAAAACGTTATACATTTTTCTCAGGCGAAATACTAAAAAAATTACGTTACTAAATAGCACATTTATAACAATCATGAATTGTTTAAATAAAATAGAGTTAACTGATTTGCCAAGTAGGATTTCGATATTTTTCTGACAATATTTCCACGTTAATTCTGTTTTTCCATGATATCCGAATCAGTTCAATATCTACGTCAGTCGGAGTACCTCGCTCGCGTTATGTCGTCGTCGTCTCGTCCCGGTGTGATGCTTTCGATTTCGTCGACTTCCTCTAAGTTCTTGGTGTTTGGGTTGCATAGTCTGAAATTCATTAAAAATACTTTTTTAATTATTATTTTTATTTTTTAAAAGATTTTCTCCCCAGGACGTGTAAGTGATAATGATATGTTGGTTTTATAATAGTGAAACATGAGTCGGTTGAAAGAATGAAATTGAAGTACAAAACTGTACATTAAGTTTTATTATAATGAAGAATTAAGATTTTGTATCAAAATATAAAAATACAACCCGTACTCAGAAATGCCAATCAGCTCATGTAAATACCTAAGTTTGGGCATTAAAAGTTTAAAATGAAATGTCCTTTTATTTTTTTGTCTATAAACCAGTATTTTGCATTAGTATAAATTAATTACTTAACACAAACTAAGTACAACCCAATAGATACATGATACATTTAAGGAAAACAATTAATACTGTAACTAATAACATTGTAATAGAACATATAATGATTTTAATTAATCTTCGCTATCATTAATTTAGTCATTATCACGCTATGTTATAATATATGTGTAGAAAATTATTGTAAATATTTACCAAGAATTAAACTCTTATCTGCCTTTAAGTGTACTAAATATTAATTACTAGAGATTCAAACATGGCTTCGCTCGCCTAAGCTTATTTTTTTATTATCTCCAAGATAATATATTTTTATTAAAAAATTTAATGATAATCGGCTGGATAATTACAGTATTCTACATTCTATATTTTAGCTCGAAATTGTCTGTAAGTTCAGTAATGTATCGGAGGAATTGTATTTACGGTAAAATAATATAGAGTATCACCTGCATTTACAACAAACGATGCACGGCGCAGCTAACAGCAGCAATGGACTCGCCACAAGCAGTAGAAGTCCAAAACCAGCGAATATTCCGACCACCTGAAAGTATTATTAAATTTACTTTAAAATAACATTAAAAAGTTGTACGACCATAAAAATTAAGTTAAAAAAAAGTAAAGTTATTAAGTAATTTAAAAAAAAACTCTAAATAAAATAATGATATAATAAAATAATTATAAAATATATCAAATGACCTGCGCACGATGCCACAGAACAGACGCTCGTGAATGTCCAAGTTTATTTTTACAGGGTCCTTTGTCATAGTGTCGCAGCAAGAAGTCGTCCTGAAAAAAATATATAATATACATAAAATATTTTTAAAAATACGTTCAAGGAACTATCCTCCTATATAATATTAGTATAAAAAATATTATTTATGATATGGCAAGAGGAATCTGAGAACACGACAACAGTATTAAAACACATCCATTTTTCATTCTCCTTTGAATTCCGGAGGCATTGCGTTCTGTCCCAACACAAGCACGTAGAAATGAAAATATTAAATAACTTATTATCTCTTGTACAGAAAGATAATTTTCTATAGCATAACAACATTTTTCCTTTTCACACCATTGTGACGCATTAGCGCCGCTGCGCTGCAGTCATTAAATGCATTATTATTTACTCATTAAATTTAAATTAGTTCACATTTTTTCCTACACATTAATTATCATTCATTATTTCTTTATGACTTATACCTATAAATTATATTTATCTACACAATAAAAAAATCTTGAAAGATGAACAACATGGTGATCATTATTATTTTATAGATTTATACGACAATTTGACGAATGATTGACGTATCTACTTTTCATATACTGAAACTTGAAAACATTTCTGTTCTGTTTCAGTTTTTATTTTCAATTCTCGCCCTATAGGTTTTTTACACATGTATTCATGGACAATAAATAATATTGTATGAAACACACATAACAAAATAAATCTAATTAGATCTATAATACTTCACGTAATAATCAGTAAAATAATAATTCAATATTAACCAAAAATATATACAGTTATTGATAAAATACCTGTTTACATCTCCGAATTTAAACAGAACGCCCAATTAAAAATCGCATATGGCCGACTGGTTTTTGTCATTGTTCAACTTCATACTTAAACTAAGAGAAATATAATATATACAGGTAGATAGATACTGTATCGTAATCGTAAAATCGTGATGGTCTAATTTTGTATAATAATGGTGTCACTATGTAAATTGAAATAATTGAATAAATTAACTGTAGGTACTATTTAAGGTAAGGAACAAAGAATAATGATATGTGTATTTTTTTTTAAATTTAAGTATTTTCTAAAAGGCGAAGGATTAAAATTTGTTATATATTCAAACACTTTGTATACAACTTTAATATGTTAAATACTATTTCAATATGTTCTGCCCGAAAAAAAATTACACTCACAAAAAAATTGTTTTTAGGATATGACCTTACAAATCTTTGATATTCTCACATTTAGTCTGATATTATATGCATTTATCGTTTTATAAACATAAAACTTCCTCTAGAATCACTCTGTTTTAGTTAAAATTTTAATTTATCTATGTTACATATAAAAAATTAAATATTTTATTTCGGATTCAACTGAAACTAAGGATTCATCTTAACAACTAGTATCTTAACAATTATATAAAGTTATTTAATATAACATAAAAAGAAAGTGTGATTTGTTTGATCATTTTCGCGTTCGAACTTCGAAACCGGTTAGAAAGCGTTATACTTTCTTCTGCTGCGAATTGCATTTACTTTATTATGAATATTTATATATATTATAGTATTTAATTTGTTTGTGAATGTTGCGTAGTGGTCTAACAGCTTGACGGATGTTTGTTTATAAAGAGAATATTTTGTCGGAAATGTACAGATAAATAGCAATAGTGGTAAGGTAAGCAGAGGGAACCTAGTGTTAAGACACTCCGCTCTACCGAATTTTAGGGGCATTGCATGTTAAGCAGCGGAACTCAACGAAGCGCTTTGTCTACCCGAGTACCCACTCTGGGGATAGACTTATTGAATCGATCGAAATCGATAGAACCAACAACCGCCATGTTTACAGTCAGACGCTATCATACGATAGCGTCTGACTGTAAACATGGCGGCTTAGTAGTCAAAGCGCTTGCACGATTTCCGAGAGGCGCGTTCAAATCCAGCTACATTCAATTTTTCATGCGTTTTACAAAAAAACATTTTAAGATTTTACTAAACTTTGTGGATATATGCATATTATCAGATAGTAAATTCATATAATTGTATATAAACACATATTTATGACACTTATAATACAAATACCAGTACACATGTGCAGGTTTGCTCATAAATGTTACACCGTTATAAGGGTCAAGGAAGGTCTGTCTTCTAATTATAAACATCACGAGTCCCTGTCCTGATTTATTTACCGATACATTGATGTGCTTCTTACAGAGTATACTCTCTATAGTACATATTGTATGTAGGAATGTAAAACTGACTAACTAAGCCACGTATATGAATTACGTAGTGAGTTGAGGAGAACATTCAATATCTTTTATTTAAATAAAATAAATTTTCAACTCTTTTTTAAGCTTCTATAGAAAACTATATTAGAAAACCTAAAATAAAACAAGAAGTTCATACTCACATCCAACGAAGCCAAGCAATACCAGCAGAAAACGTGTTTACACCTCTTGCACATCATTTGGGCACAACCTTCGTCCTTCTCTATCGGCACTCTGCACATTGGGCATAGCTTTATTAGTTCTGAGTCGGGTAAGAGGGGAGCCCCCGCGCCCGCCATGGAGGAAGACGCTGCGGCTGCCTCGCAGGATAGACCGCCGTGCCACTGTAAGGGAATATTCAATATAAATAAGTAATTTAATACAAATAATCAATTACTCGGAGACTATCTCGAGTCAAATCATTAATAACTATATTATTCAGATCATACCTATATTATTATTTTATTTTGAGAGGCAGAAACTAACTTTACCTCGGAAAGTAATAAATTTAAGCTTTTGGCTAGTATTCAAAGCCACAATTTATAACGTATTATGTAAATACCTTAACATTTTGTAATATAATATATATAAATTGCTACATATTAAAAATAAATAAAATATTATTTTCCATACAGAGGACAATTCCCTTGACATTAGGTGATTGAATAACCAAAAGATATCAACGGAATTTGATAAATGTTCTAATATGTTAAGGTTAACAACTTTTATGATTATAAATTTTAAAATAGATAATTCTTTTTTCAGCTTCACGCTGTATCCCGCACACAGCAGGGTAGGCAGAAGCACTCCGTTCCCCACTTTCTACCGAATTCTGGAGGCATTGCGTGTTGAGTGCCAGAACTCAACGCCGCGCTTTGCCTCGACACCAGAGTGAAGAAAAATGGAAATATATACGTAAAGAAATATTTCACTTCCTCGAGAATTCCTTGGAAATCGAACTCACAACCATCGTGTTTGCGGGCGGCGCCCTTGTGCCACGGCGCCACGGCGGCCTCTAATATTATTATAAAATGCATGCAATTTTCCTCCATTAAAATTAAAAAACATTTAGTTTTATTTATCCATATAAATTAATGTGAATGTCCATGTTGCATGTAAAATAACCTCTAAATTTCGGGTTTCTATGTTTTGATAATGTCATTAATTTATTTTTTTTAGTAATATTTCATAATATATTATTATAAAGTTAATGATATATAAAAAATTGTAGAGGCTAATCGTGGCGCAGGGGCACAGACGGACGACTGTAATCGAGACAGCTTGAGAGTAAAAGTAATGGTTGTGGGTTCGATCCCTATTCCGAGAAATAAAATATTTTCATTTTCACGCTATTGTAGGGAAAGCACGGCATTTTGTCACTCACCACGTAACGTCTCAGTTCATCAAAAGTTCATCGTCCATTAAGGGCGAATAAAGTATAGATTTATCTTAGTACCAGTGTTTGTAATATTAAATTTAATATTGCCTAGATATAGTACACTTGTAGTATCGTGTATAAATATAATAGTGTAATTTCGCCAATTATGTTTATGGATAGTTACGCAGATTACATTCAATTAAGCTGCCAATCTGCTGTAATCTGACATCCGACTGTAGGTATTGACGTTGTTATTTAATTGTGCGGGTTATTACAATGATCACGTGCTTGGTGTTACAGCACTCAGTACACACGGGTTCGCCCGCTTAAACTTATTGTTGTATTATCTCAAATTCTGTACATAAATAGTCTATGATATAAGTTTACTTACTTACTGTAGAGTTTCATCGTTTTAGCGTGTTATCATCGTTAAAGTGGAACAAAATATATCCATCATTTTTAATATTAGTAAGATAATAGGATAGGATTGGTAGTATGAAGGTTTATTTTACGCAAACCAGGGCGAGAAACTAGTAAAGTAAACTATAGATCGATATAGAGCCAAAAAAAACTCGAACCTACAACTGTAGCGTATGAACTCAAGACACTTCTTAACTGCTCATTCAAAATTAGCACGAGAACGTGACCAATTGTACAGATTCTATAAATAAACAATAGCTCGCCATAATGACTTGTTAGGTATTTTTTGCTCTACCCCATTACGCAGTCAAGATGTCAATCATAGTAATAAATCAACCGCGGCCGTTTGTTTTCTAGTTGATCTGTTTAATTAATATTTTTTTGCGTTCGCGCTGTATCCCATATGTAGCATGGGCAGACAGTGGGAGTCTAGGCTTCGTCCGGAGGCAGAGTGAGGTGTAGAGTGGCACAGTGGGAAAGCAGAGAAATATAATGGTTGTGAATTCTTATTTTTTCCCTTGTTCTGTTAAGAACAAGCGCGGCGTTGAGTTCCGCTAGTCAAACTGCAAAGTTTAAGATCGATCTCAATGTATGTCTATTGAATGAATGAATGAATGAATGTATGATCTGTATGAAATGTTTCATTCTATGAAGAGCACATTTTTCAAAAGAACAGCTCACACACAACGTTATTAAACTACTAGATATGTCTGTTTCGCAAATACGACGTTATGAATAGTAGGTTTGTTCGGGCAGCGGGTACCAGGCGTTCATGGCACTCAAAGAGATCTATAGAAGGTTACGTACCATAAAACGCGACTTGAATATAATGAAGAATATACCTACTACACATTTAGTTTAAAGTAGGTGCAGTAAATAGCGTGACTATTATTTATTATATGTTAATTATAGTAAAAATATATGTTAGGTAAATTATAGAATTAATAATTAATAACAATTATTAAAAATATGAGGCCGTCGTGGCGCAGTGGCACAAGGGTGTCGCCCGTAAGCGCAACAGTTGTGAGTTCGATTCCCACTCGAGGAAATGAAATATTTCTTTACGTTTATATTTCCATTTTTTTCGCTCTGGTTTCGAGGCAAAGCGCGGCGTTGAGTTCTGCCACTCAACACGCAACGCCTCCAGAATTCGGCAGCAAGTGGGGAACGCAGTGTCTGAACAAATGGGAAACGGAGTGTTTTAAGTTCCCTCTTCTTACCCTGCTGTGTGTTAAAAAAGTGCACACTGTGTGTGCTGTGAAGTTGGTTTATTAAAAATAGTATTGACAATAGGAATTAATGGATTTTTTTTTAATTTTAATTTTTTTTATTAATATAATAGATATAGTAGAAAACACAATCTAGGTATTAGCCTCTTTAAGTGTCCATCAATTGAGAAACGTAAATATCAACGTCAAGTCACCACCGGTTTGGAAAGTAGATTCCTCTGAGAAGAGCCGGCAAAAAACAGCTTCTATCTAACCCCTGTTACTTTCGTGGCTTGTGTACGTTTTTGCAAATTACATTTGCATTAATAGTTATAATATATACTGTTTATATATATTTATTTTCAGCATCACGCTGTATCGTGCTTGTCTGTATCTAGTTAAGTTACTTCTGGAAGTGTTGTGTGGCAAAACTCTAGGCGGCGCTTTGTTTGGAGACCAGAATATAGAAATGAAAATATGAATGAATCGAACCCACAACTTGTCGCGTTACATCTGTGCAAAATAGTCTCGTATATAAATTAAATATCCAGTTTAAAACTTTTTTTAAATAAACAATAAAAATATCCATAATAAGAATTAAGTATCACTTAATATGCATAGGTAACTTAATGTTAAAACTATTTACGTCGGAAGTTTCGTTACTAAAACTGGGAAATGAAAACAATAACTTTCCCTGGGCAGATCTAGAGCCAGCAACCATCGCTTTACTTTACTTTTAATCACGCACACACACACAAATCACACACGATTACTTTTTTTTTTAATTTTTTTAGATTTAACATACAAAAAATACTTAGGCATAGCAACTCGCAACTCTAGACTTCAACTCAGACGGCTAATAGAGTGACCGCAGGAATGTTGCCAACACTGCACTACAGTATTGCACTCGACCTGTTTTTTAATGCTTTAACGGTTTTTTTTTGTGCTAAGATAAGAGCTCGTCGTGGTACAGTGTCTGACTGTACACGCGGTTGTGGGTTAGATTTACACTCGGGGGAATAAAATTCAATTGCTCGCTCTTTATCTCGCTCGCTCGCCGCTTTTTATTTCCAAAATATATTTTAAAATAATCTTAAATAAATACAAACCAGGACTTTTAGGAGTTTCCATGGGACAGAATAAAAAAACATCTATTTATCTATTGCATAGGCACTATTTGCTGGTGGGTCATCTGGTGGGTCATGCCCACTGCCCATCCCAGAATAGTCTGGTGCTCACCATAAAATTTTTTAGTAAGAAAAAATCTAGCATGAAAAGTAAAAAAAAGTACCATTCCCACAAAAAGATCTTTTCGAAACTAACGTCAAGGCCCCCTTAGAATCTCTAGATACGCCCACGCCTCCAATCTGCATACACTTTGGCTTATTACAAAGCGTTTGTAACAACAATAGGTGGTACACTGTTCAAAGCCGGCGATGCCGAACTAAACACAAAGAATGAGTGGAAAGCGGTCGCCTTTCACGGCGGACAATAGTTCGCACGGTTAATACACAAGCGCCCCATTCAAAATGTACTGTAAACTAATATATGTGTTTACGTATCTAATATCTATATACTGTGCAAGTTTATATCTGTTTTGGTCTATCTGCGTTTAGGTCGTGGTCAAACGGAAAAAATTAAATAATTTTTACCCCGAGTGGAGGGAACCTATCTGGATTTGAACCACGATGAAGTCAAATTAAATCAAATATATTTTTTTAAACTAGAATATTAACAGGATGATGATTCATTAAATGCAAAATTTAAATTCAATTAAGCTTTGTTATTCTTTTCCATATTTTTAATAAGTGTATAAAATAAATATTTCAAACTAGTTTATTTATGTATTATATATATATATATATATATACATACAGTTTCCTACACTGCAAAGTACTAGGCTCGCATGAGAAGCAAAGGAGCAATAGCAAAATCACGCATCTTTGTGAGATAATATTTCACAGAGTCAATGTACTAGGACAACATAACAGTTGGGATATGTTAGAATATGCAAATTAGTTGTAGTCTAGACTCTGTTTGAATATTATGAAATAAATTGCTTAATATATATATAAATAAATTAGTTGAATTGTCAACGTGTTGCACGTGAATTTATATATTTTTTTTTATAAATATTTTACAGACAGGTAGTTGTTTCGATATATAACTTAGGATAGTTAGATATTTATGGTTTTGATTAGTCCCACAGAAAAGGGCCAGACCCCATTGGCATCTGTCTATGGGGCACATCTGTAGCGTGTTCGGATGGTCTGCGTAAAAGCATTTCCCAGCGATAAAGAAATAGAATAACTTATATAACATGTATTTATAGGTAGAGTTCAAGTATTATTCTTACCTAATTATTAAAATATTTTTTAAATTGGTCTATCTATAAAAATGCAAAATAAATTAAAGCCTAATATAGACTTATATACGTAAGTAAGACCGCGTGCAAAACTTAGTACTTTGCAACCGCTGAACCAGTTTGCAATAAATAAATATAAATCTATCCGCATAAGTAAACACTAAGAAGTTAGACAAATAAAGAGGTATCCTAGATTTATCTATAGTACTAGGACAACATAAACTAAAAGATATTCGCTTATCTGCATGTTCGCGAACGGACAAATAACATGTTGAAATGCAAAAATTAATCAGTTCACAATTTACGGCGCTTCGAGCGCGCCAATGCCACGTTGTGTGGAGGAACACACGAAGGAGATTGTAAGGTAAAAAAGAGTCTATATAGCATTAGAATTTGTAAATTATTTAATATATAACATAAAAGGAACGTTCCATATTACTTTTTTTTTTAAATTCAATTTTTTTTAATATGTTTTGACGTAGGCACACCGTTAATTTCTGGTTATAAGTTATACGACGTTAAACATATACAAACTTTTTGGTTTTGTTTTTTTGAGTAAGCAAATGTATTTGTCACATTCTTTATACCTATCTACCGTGTTCTTTTAATTTTTTGAACTTTCCGTTATCTATATTTAGATATTTACAATTTCTATGTTCATCAGCCATCTGATCATTATATTACTGGCTCTGTTTAGTTTGAGATCAGACGGGGTGCGGGACATAGCGTGAAGCTGATTCTTATATAATAGTTTTCAAAGTATACAATCTATATATTTTACCTCTTGGTTACACTGTGAGCAGAAGTCATGTCTGCACGTGGGACAGTGGGCAGGACTGGCGGCGCGCACTTGCACCACTGTGTCGCAGCCGGGCCGGGGGCAGAAGGCACGCATTGCGTCCATGGCCACCTCTGTTGATAAGGAAAATAATAACTAAATTATTGTTTACTATTAATAATTAACGTTTTAGGTTAAATACATCTGGTGTTTATTTAATGTTTACAATTTATCAGTATGGTAAATTCAGCGGAAATTCAACCACGGAATATCTTAACACTAACTTCCCTTCCGTGAAGTAAAAAGTTAAGTAAACTCGCCATTGATTGACTCTGTAAAGTTTGTGGTTTGCTGTGCAATGTGATGCATGGCAAGGAGATAAATACTGTGGGAGAAAACATATTTATTTATTGTTAAGAAAACAAGATAACGTTTTATAGTAATTTATTATAGTATAATTAAAACTATTAGAATGAAAAATATGCAAAAAAAATTCTTTTTTATTTTTTTATATAAACAGCGTATATTTTTATTGCTCATAGGCAGAACAATGCATTTCAAAGTGTTACGATAAGAAAAAACTAACAATAAACATTTTATATTTCTTGTCAGGTGAATTCCCCCCGGTTCATATCTACTTTAATAAAAGAATTATATATTGTATTGTCCAAATAAAGATTTTTGCCATTTATCAATACCTAGAAACTTTACGTTGAAATATTCGATTAATAAAAGTAAATTATTCTACAAACCACGTAGAGTGGAAAAATTATTTCAGCTCTTATATTGATATGGGTCGAACCTATAACTACCGCCTTTGTAGGCAGACAATATGTAAGTATGTTGACAAGCGATTTTGATTTTGAATTACTCAATATCGCCCTGTGCCTCGTCATCAGAGAAAAAACGTAATTTGAATATTAATAAATAATAATTTATTCCCCCCAGTGGAAACCAAACCCACAGTTCTCTTCAATCCTCTCTCCATCATCCCTCCAGAATTAAAAAGGGATGTTCGATAGTCTATTATAAGCCCATAATGCTTTACCTATATCTATTATACCTATTGTTTCTTCTTCGATATATAATTGACAAGAAACCGTTCAAAGTATATAATATATTAATTATATAGTATGAGATTTGTCACACTGTGCCATAATAGCTCTAACGTAGGTATATTGTTAACATATTTTTATTTTATTTTCCAGTATGGAAAAAAACAAGTATACAAGAAAAATATGGGTCGAACAAGGCATGTAGTCATATAACCTATGTATTATATAAAATAAATAAGTTGTTGGCTGTATTTTTATTATAACATGATGATAAATCCCACATACAATATTCAAAGGCTAGGATTGTTTGATTAAAATATATATATATACAAATAATAAATATATATATATATAAATATATATATACAAATAATACCTGTTACCCCAAAAATTAGATTTTTTAATTAATATCTGGCTTAGGTACATTTCTTGAATGCACTTCATGCACTGTGTGTTTTGTCAGCGATGCTTGTGGGTTCGACATCCACATCTCTTATTCAGACGCCGAGCAGCAGAGTACGGAATATCTTGACACTATATTTTTTCTGCTTATTCTACTTTGTGAGATATAACGAAGAACAAAAAAACATACTTAATAGTAATTATCACATGGAATTTAATTACGATTAAAGAATGCCATAAAAGACTGTAAATTATCTAAGGAAAACATAAAAAATGTTATGTTTTTTCCTTGGATAATTTCTATTATTATTTATTGAATGCAATCTATATTAGTATTTGTTGAATGCAGCAATCAACATAGCATGTATCTCGTAGATTCATTGGAGTAGGTAAGTGGAACATGTAAATCATTCAATTGTTTCAACACTGCAAAATAACTGTAAAAGCATCATAAAACGTTATATGAATTAGGTCAGGTCTTTAAACAAACACATCGATTTACTCATACAAATATGTATCTATTTATCAGTATTATATTTAGGAAAAATGTTTTTTTTTTGCAACATGAGAGTTTATACCGTAGACGCTAATGGCCTATAAAGTGACACCGGGTAGGAAGGAAAAAGGGCACTATGTTCCTGAGAAATTGCAAACACTATGTGGCTGCATGAGAATATAGACTTGAACCTAGCCGCAGAATGAAGAAAAAATTGTCAAAAATATAAATGGTTCTCGCCTTTTTGAGCGGTTATTTTAATTATATAAAAATGAGGAATAAAAGTAGAGAACAATGTCACTTGGTTTCTTGTGCTGCTATGGATACACGATGGGGAAAAATATTATTAATTGGGCCAAGTAAAGTAATGCTGGAAATAAGACATTAAAATTTTTATCTGTCCATCCGTATTCTTAGTACATAATTTATGTACAAAAAGCAAACTTGCTATTAACATAAAATTGTCATAAATACCCACATTTAACATCCAAGTGAGATGCTAATAAATAAACACAGCGCTAATAATAAAGGAACTGTTATTTTGTAAAATGTTGACATTATATGAACTTTAATCCATTATCTACGTCCATATAAACTAAATAGTAGATTAACAAGGCAGACAGGCAAGGTAGCATTAGACATACATTATTGAATAAACGAAAGTAAAACACACTGTATATCAATGATTTCCGGTTGTTGACATTAATAAAGTTGATTGAAAGATGCATCTGCATTATACTTCCGCATATGAGTAACTGACAAAAGGGAAGCCGGCGATGTGAGATAAAAACAGTATTTTAAATGTATGTTGTTAAGGTTAAAACGAATAGACAATAAAATAAAGCATAGAGAATAAAATAAACGAAAAATAAATAAAAGTACGATAACAAAGAAAATTATCAATAAAATGTGACAATATTTGCATTATAACTGATAGCAAAATTGAGGTTGACCTCAATTTCTATTTATATTCCAGTTGCCTATTTATTTTATCTGCGCGAGTAAACAGACAGACTTCTGAAATCATAGAGACTATTGTCACTCTTTTTCATGTTTATACTTTTTTCAGGCTCTTATCAAAATATTTTAATTACTGAAAGAGCATCGAAGTGGCTGCAGTATTACCTCCCGCTTCGCGCCACAGAGGCGCCTATTTCCATAACAACATATATAGGTTCTGTATGTACGTATAATTGTATATTTTTTAACAAAAGTATATTAAAAATAAAATCATTCAGTATAGAAAGTTCAAACGTAAGTTATTGCGTTGAATGAACTAAAGCATAAAACTAGATAGTCAAAGAAAAGCAATATAGGAAAGTATATGTAGGTATAGTACAAGGGCTAGTTGCAAAATTTAAAAAGTAATAATTATTATTATGCCATAATAAGACGATGTCAGAACGATAGAATAATACAAAAATGTATGGAATTTATATTCTCGCTTAAAGGATTTTTTAATAGTAATAGATTAAAATATTTCCAGAGTATGATATCTGGAAGACTCATCACAGATTCATTTGCCTTTACTACTAAATGACAAGAAACATGAAGATTATATTTTATACTATTTTTTATCGTTATAATAATCATGATTAACATATAATTAATGTTAATCATTATTTTAATTGAGTGACTCATATATATTCTAGAGTCGTCTGACGAGACACGGACGAGATAGCTATGTTGACATAGATGACCTAATGCTAAAACACTCCCGTTTCCCATCCAATTTCCGAGTGTGTTGAGTTGCGGTACTCAACATCGCGCTTCGTTTGGTTACCAGAGTAACCGCCACGTTATGTCAATTCTACTCGGCCGGCGCGTCGTGACAGCCTCAATAATAATATTTTAATATAAATAAAAAATCAAATCACAAAAACTTTTAATAAAGATACAAATGAATTTTCATAATAGCCTCTTTGACTACACCTACTACGATCTGATAAGACTGGCGCCTCAAGACGACGTGAACCTTCACCGTACATTCTCGCGACGCTAAGTAATTGAAATGAGAAATATACATTTTCTACTATAAAGTTACTTTAGAATTCGAGTTTAATTTTAAATTGTCGTCTGGAAACTTGTTGGAAAAATAATAATTAATTTGTGAACATTTAAAATATGGTAATAAATAATAATAGATGTTGATAAAAGACGAATCCAGCATTATTTACTTCGGTCCCCGAATAAAATATTAAAAAGTAAATTAAAGGAGAACAAAATATAGTTGTTGTTTACTCTGTTATTTACTAAAAATAATAAGTTATTTACTAGCAACAGCTTTATGAGAAAAGAAACTACCGCAATTATTGCTTTGACTAATTGCCGAATAATATATTATATATACATTTATTATTCACATATATTATTTTTCCATCACACAGGTACACTGTTAAAACAGAAAGAAAAACCTCAGTAATACCTACTCCTCTACTTTAGACGTTATAACAAACGCTCGAGCGTGCATCCGTCACGAGGGACGCTAAGTAATTGCATTTTATAAATCCACTGTTCTTTATTAAGAGCTTATTCTGTTGAGACTGCTTCTTTTCCCACTATAGTTTCTCTATCTTCACTCTTGTTCTACAGTTTGTGAGATTGAGTGTCATTTTTACGTCGTGCAGCCTATATCTACTGTTAAGACATTTCGTTTCTCACTTACCGTCCAACTGTTCCAGACATTAGGTGTTGAGTGGCAGAGCTCAACGCCACCCTTTCTCATGTTACCATAACAAAGAAATGAAAAATAATAAAAATAATCATTCCGAGTGGAAATCGAATCCACAGCCTTTCCGTCCACATTTTACAGTCAGTCTGAAGATATATAAATTTCATATTTTTCAATTTAAACAAATATTTGAGCTCATTCTTTGTAAAAACTTACATTTATTATATAAAAGCAACGCTCCTTTCATACAAGACAAGATGACAAAGATTAAGCCCACAAAGTGTCGGAAGCTGTGAGAAGTGAGAACCAGTTCAAAACGTGTCAGAGAAGAAACCGTTTTTTTATAGCTCGTTCAAAGAGATCTTTAACAATTTTACTTGTATTTATTATAATTGAAAAGTAAATTAAAGCCGCCGTTTCTGTTTATATAAAATTTACAATTCGGTATAATAGGTTAGTTATTAGGCGTCGATATAACGTTTGTGATGTGCTTCTTTTATATAATATAATATGATTAATGTAATAAAATAGTAAATAAAATTTAAAGTCATGGTTTGTATAGTTCAATTAATAGATATGTTTTAGATTCATATATTATAATAAATATGTACATGAATGAATACTAATTATTTTATGCTAACTTAGAGTTAAACCAAATTTGGGCTTATTTTAATATTATTTAAAATATTGTCATAATATAATAATGAAAAATAAATATAATAATCTCAATCTTGTGAAAAAACTGCCTCTTGAAGTTCCGTCATTCAGCTTTAAGCTGTTTCTCACACATAGCAGAGTAGGCAGAGGGAACCTAGTGTTAAGATACTTCCTTTCCCCACTTCACGCACGAATTCTAGGGACATTGCGTGTTAAGTGGGAAAGATCGGAGCCACCCTTTGCCTCGTTACCAGAGCGTTTAAATGAAAATGTTAAATATTTCATTTCCTTAAAGCGGAATCGAACCCACAAAATGTCGCGTTTACAGCTTATACGCCACGATTGGCCTAGACGATTTATTATATATGTAAGCGAGTAAATTGAGAAAAGTTATAGATATTAAATATTTTCTATAAGCCGGGCTCTATTCTCCATTATAACAAAGTAGAATCTAAATATAGAATACCTCCCTCCCACCTCATATAAATTATATAACATCAATATCACCTACAATATACCGCTAACGAAGTATAGAAAACTTGTCAAGCGCTTGATCTGGGCGTAAACCAGGCTATCTCATTCATAATACATATAATGGCATGAAAATGCTGCAAAAATATATAAAAAATATAATTATAAAGCCCAGCTTGTCTCGATACATGCACTGTTTAAAACAAATAAACTGTAAAAAAAAAACAAAACAAAAAAAAAAAAACAAATAAATAGCAACTGCTATCCAATCACTCATCTTTGATATAAGGCGCTCTCTACCAATTGAACATCACTGATACATACATGATTACATCTTAAAGAAAAATACAGATTAAAAATTAAAAACTTTTGATTACCTCGGGCAGTCGTGGCGCAAAGTGTGAGTCTCTCTCTCGAGGAAATGAAATATTTATTTTAATTAATATGATGATGTTGAATTTGATTCCTAAATTTGGCGAAATGTGAAGCACAGAGTGAATTTGTGTATAGTTAAAATTGCAAAAATAAATCAAAATAAATGAGCTGGCTAGGAAGAGAGAACCTAGTGTTAAGACACTCCGTTTCCATCGAGTTCTCAAGTTTCCGCCTTCATCATCATTCATCGCCTGTTGAGCGGCAGTGATATATGTAAATTTATTTAAAAAAAAACCAACTACGTCGCATTGAGCATAATAAGTATAATAAGTTAAGCAAAATGAGCATAATAAGTGTGCTATCATACATAATTATTACAATAAATTCATTTGCTATTTTTATGTTCTACATATAACCTTCAATAAAAGTGCGTTCGCTTTTTATTCTCCGATCTTTGCCTGACCTTTAGATTTAAATCGAAACCTACAAGTTATCTAAGCGCTTTAGTACAACATTACATTACATTATTGAAACTGTTGCGCGACAGTATTGGGTTTGATCCCCATCCGTAGAAACGGATAATAATTTATGAATATTGTCATTTCTTCGCTCTGGTATACGGCGTAGAGTGGAAAATGGAACTAATATGCTATTGCGAATTATTATATACACCTACTCACCTACCTATATAAATATATGTATATAATAATATAATTAGCGATGAATAAGCCTTTAATGGTATAATAGACAGTAATTAAAATGAATCATTCTTAACGCCGCATTCACAAACTGCATATGAGAGATAAAATTGAAAACAATTAAATATTCAAAGTATTTACATTAGTCATACGTGACAATGTTTTTTTCTTTTACTTAAGTATTTTTTTCATTATATAATATATAGATCTGTATAACCTGTGCATATTAGCATCGATTGTGTTACTGTGAATAAAAAGGTAATGTTTACAAACTGCCTTAAACAAAATTTGTGCCTAAGTATTTTTGTTTTATTTTTTAAATAGGTTTTTTTATTGAGTGGCGGAACTTAACGCCATGTTTTGCTTTGATTCCAGATCAAAGACATGAAAATTATAAATATATAGCATTTAGGGTGGCAACCCACAACCTATCGTTTATACAGTCACACGCTTGTGCCCCTGTGCTACAACTGGCTTTTTGTTGGCAGTTAAGTACATACATTTATTACTCTATAACTTTACCAGTTTGCAAAGCCAAACCAACCTGGATATACAAAAATTTTAATTCAAAAGTCTCCCATATAGGTTTAACAGTAGTAATTCAGGGTATTAAACGATTCCGAGGCTCCCTTTACACTCAAGCAGCAATCAGGGCATGGCGACGCCGTGAGTTTCTATAGACGAGGGTGAAATTTTCCAGCATTCACTATTCGTATACACAGCTTGGTTATTAAGTTATTAACTTTACAATTTTTATGTAAGGAAATATGGCGGAGAAATATTTTTAAAAAATCTGTTTATTTTTGGCTGATTCATGGCTGTCTTTGCAGTAGGGAACGTAGTGCCTTAACACTAGGTTCCCAGGTTCCATTTGCCTAATTTAAAAAATAGTAATCTTTTTAACCTCACTAAATGATAAACTTGATGGTAGGAGAAACCCGTCGGAATAGATCATTGTAAAAAATATTCTTAGCTTTAGTTGCAAAAAAAATTGCATCGTTTTTATTCAAAGGATTTTATTTTTTATAATTACATCGAGCGAAGAGAGCAGGATAGTGAAAATGTATAACATACAAATATCATATCTTACATACATAAGTAAATATCATCTAAGAGGCTCTAATTAGAATCCAACGTATAGCGTAAGAACAGCCATAGGAAAACAAACCACGCTACGTGACCAAGGACAAACTTACTTACGGGAGTATTTTAATTTACATGCCATAGGCAAATACTATGTCATTGCGTGCCATTCGAGACCCTCTAACCCCCTAACGCTTGCATCACATGAGTAGGGTCTACGTCATTCAGCGTATTTCACGAATATTTATAATTACTTAGGTTTACTACTAATATTTTAATATGTAATAGGTTTCCATAGTTTAGATGTTAAGTGCAAAAGATAATATTTATTTACTTCTGTATTATTTTATTTTTTTCCACATAACAGGTAGGGCAGAGGGAATTTCTCTAGTGTCAAACGGGATGTTGAATTCCACCACTCATTTCGCAATGCTTCCAGAAACAGAAAATGGGAAACGGAGTGTCTTAACACAATTCCCTCTACCTGTTTGCTGCGTGAAAAAAAAGTTTTTTTAATATAAACTTAATTTCATAGGTTGAGCTTAATTGCATCGTTTATGTAATGACAGATTTATAAACTTCATACAATAAGTACAATGTATAAAACATTTTAAATTTTCAATGTGTTCAAAAATTTCTGCTTTATAATGTAAAAATATTGAAGAATTTCGATTTTTTTAAATATATTTACAAAGCAAATGTTTATTTCCATTATTATTTTTTACGACACCGAGCAGCCTCATAAATAGGAATATTGTTACAAAGTTGCAGTTTTAAAAGCTATTGTAGTAAATATTTAAACGAGCCAAGTTTTCCTATCATAATATATACTTTGAGATTCAAAGAATTTTCAATCAACAAAAGTTCTACTTTATGAACTTCTTGTCTTTGGTGTTTGCTAACTTTCTTGTACAGCTTTGTTCATAAAAAATGCCTTTTCATTTTCCCTTAACTTAGAAAATCTACAAGCACGCTACTCTGTATTTTGTTTATTTTTAGCGCAAGTTCTAAAATTTTTGTTTAACGATACAAAAACACTTTATAGTATATCTAACTGTGGGAACTCAACTCAGTAGGCAATACAGATTCGAGAATTTAGCGGAAAGTGGGATACGGAAGTGTCTTAGTGACAGTAGAGTGACGGGGGAGTCCAGAGCAAGATAATGAAAATAATAAATTCTTCCAAGTGGATATCGAACCCATAACCATCACAATAATTAGTACAGTAAATGGGGTTTCAAATGTACTGTAAATTAAATTTCCAATTAAATTCGATCCGTATAATTTTTTTTGTTAGTAACAAATTTCTAATAATTACCTACTATATACAAAGTTATTTACTTTAAGCATTACACTTTTGATACTTTGTGTAGAATAAGTTTAAGATGTTTGCAAAACACCTCATAGGTCACCTCGAGTAAGCTTCAAACTATAAATATCTGATATCGTCTCCGCCTGTGGGTGTTATGTTATAACTTACCTACTTCAATATCTATCATGACTTGCTCAGATAATCCTTTCTTTCAACATAATCTTTCTCGAAAACACCGTTCACATAAAGCTTATGGGCACGTTTACTTTGATATAGGTTTTATATTTGGTTTGCCTTTTTTTTTTCGTGTTTTTGTGGTAGGATCATAAAAACCCTCTATATGAAATTAAAAATAGGAAATATTTATAAATAATATATGCCTATTACAAAAAATAGGTATTCACAAAATAGAACAGAGAAAGATACTTTGGATACAAATTATTAAATTTCTTTTACAATTTTTTCAGTGTTTTGCACCCAAAGGATACTATACTACTACTACTATAAGAACTGTGATAGTTTGTCAATTTTTATTTATTTCTGTCGCCGCCATAACAACAAATATTAAAAAACAGAATAAAACAAATCCAATGCAAAACGTGATTTTTTTATGTCTTTTTTTAAATAATGATACGGAACTCTTTGTGTGCGAGTCCAACTCCCATTTGGCGGGTTATTTGATTTATATTGTACTTACTGCTTGAATTCATTTTAAGAATTTTAATCGCATAAATGGTTTGACTTTTACACTGACATTTAAATTCGACCGGGAAAAGGTTTAAAGTATAACTTATGGCCTTCCGTGTTTGCATACCACCCATTGTATTTTGTACGGGTGGCAGAACTTAGTATCGGACAAGTCAACCTAGACTGCTGAAACGCCTATTTTGTAGTCGTAGATGGTAATTTTTTTTTAATTATTCAGCGTAGAGGCACAAGTGTGGGACTGTAAACGCGACAGGTTTGATCCCCACGTTGATCAAAAAACATCTTTCCATAGCAAAAGTTATAAGGCGCTTTGTAAATATTCACCTAATAGATACAATAAGGTATATATGCTATATCTGAGGCATCATCTTACTAGGTGAATGTTGCTATAGCACGAAAAACAGTCGTTTTCGCTAGAGAATTTATTCGAAAAACCCAATTTTTTTGATTTACCCGAACACACTGAGCCTCAATAACGTAAACAGGCTTTACTCAATAAAATAAATAAAATATAAGGGACGTATTACATACTTTGTTATATATATATATATATTTATAATAAGTCGAATATAATCTACCTACTTCATCATATACAATCTTACATTATACAATATTATTATGTAGATAATAATTATTCTCCAAAACGAAGTCAAAACACGTCATATCAAATAAGGTAGTACTAAAAATATATATTTTTTCCATATAAATAAGCGTTAACAACCTATCACATTACCAATTTGGCGCACAAAAGAGTTAGCGCGACTTTGAACTAATTGCCCTCTCACATGCAACGAGTTAACGCCGCGGGCTACCGATTGTGTTTTAGAAGTAATTTATACTTGACGTAATTTCTCTGTTTTTAAAATGGTTTAAATAAATTGGAAGATAATTTGATAAATACACTTATGTATTAATACATAATTTCATGTGTTTCATATATGGGCGGAGAGTAAAGAACGTAATATTTTAACATCACCTCACAATCATCATGTCACACATAGATAACTACATAATACATACATGAATGAGTAAAAAGAAGTAAAATATATATAGTGTAACTTTACCTTGGTCAAGGCCTTTAAAAATAAAATATTACAAGTCCACATCGATTGTATACTATCGTTTTTAGCAGGCATACAGTGACGTAATGGAATAAATTACATTATTATAACAACTATTGAATGACGTAAAATGTAATTATATAAAATTAGAATATTATAATAAGTTTGAAGCGTTCGATAGAGATTTGTGAATATTAAAGGTTCATTATGCATGCGCAGTTAAAGCAGAATCAGACGATATTACACTAAGTATAAGGCTTTCAACCATGAAGCCTTAAAAATGAGGGTGAAAGCGAAAATACTGGAGGTAGGTCACATAAAAAGCATGTATCAAGAGGAGGCTTCGTTCTCTCTGATTACCCCACTAGAGATATACCGCGAAGCTAGATTAGGTTAGATTAAATGAAAAGAACTACATACCATGGTTAAGTCTAAACTTGAGATGTTTCTCCATAACAGAGGGCGATACGAGAGCGGCTATCTCGTCCAGGGACAGCGCGGCGCCGGCCGAGCACCGGTCGTCCGGACACGACACCTCGTAGGCACCGTTACACACCTCGAACTCCACGTACGCCTTCATACACTGTGGATAAATTGTATTATTAGATTAATAATATATATAAAAACTAATATATATTAAAATAAAGTATCTCTAAAGAGTCCGTCGTGACAAGTATAATAGTATTTGACTGTAAGGGCCACGGTTGTGGGTTGGATTCCCACAGGTGGGAATATATTAGTTTCTTTCCCTACCTTTGATAACAAGCGCCACTTAAAATGCAATGTTTTGAAAATTGGACGGAAGGTGGGAAAAAACGTTTCTTTATACTAGGTTCCCTTTCCCTACCCAATATACAACATAAAGCTAAAATAAAATATTAAAAAATGTAGTTGTGATTAGTGACCTTTTATAAAAGCATGTTATAAAAACATTCATATAGAGATAAATATATTTTTCTATTTTATAACGTTCTAAAGGCGCTATACATACGCTTAGTATATATATTTAATCAAAATAGTAATTCATTTCTAGAATGCCGAGGTGAAATCTATAAAAATTAATTAAAATCCAAACGACAATATTCTGCTATAAAATAAAAAAAATACACTTTTTAACATAAAACATAATATAGTTTTCTATAGAGCTAGAAACTCAATAAAAATTTTACGATTCTACATGAAATATATAGTAAATACACATTACGAGAGGGACGGGAAGTCACGTTACTCTCTTTATATTCATCTATTCAGATTCACGAAGATCGCTGAACTAGAAATGGGTTAGTTGGGTCGACGACATCGCGAAAGGGAAGACCGTATGAACGTTGAACTTCATATTACACAACCATCCTTCTTTTGATAATCGTTAAGCATGTACAGTACAGTATTTTCAAGTAAAATATTTTTAATCTTTGTGAAAAAATTAATTAATTTTAATAGATATGACATAATTAATATATGCAAAGTAAAAATCGTTGTTTTATTGCTATAACTTAAATGAAAGTTAAAAGAATTTTTTAGCTGCACGCTTGTAAACGACATATAGCAAGGTAACCATTTTTGAGAATTTGCGCGTTGAGAGGCGTAACTCTTCGTCGCGGTTTAACTTGATACCAGAGCGAACAAATGAAAATAATTTATTACTCTAGGTGGGGTCGAACCCACAATCGCCGCGTTACAGTCAAACACTGTGCCACGTTACTTATGTTAAACATAAAACTTACTATATTGTAAATATTTTATCAAAAGTATATCAAATATATAATATTTATAAGTCATCTCTTTGGAGGGTTGCCCAAAGGAGACCTAAACATAAAGTGATTTATTAAGGAAAACCTTTCAGAATGCTTCACACGTTTAAAGGTATATAACAACATTTCTTTTCCAAAATAAAATATATATAAAATTCTGAAATACATTATTACTTTTAGT
Source organism: Heliconius aoede (assembly GCA_037355905.1). Classification (NCBI taxonomy): domain Eukaryota; kingdom Metazoa; phylum Arthropoda; class Insecta; order Lepidoptera; family Nymphalidae; genus Heliconius; species Heliconius aoede. Next base: position 1,139,709 of record JBAIZZ010000099.1, on the reverse strand, counting down.
CATTGATATTTAAAATATGTACTATATCAACGATTTTTAGGGCGCTTTCGAACAACCACGTTCCTGAAGGGTTTATTTGATTGAAGGCGCTAATCTAACGAACTATTGTATAATGTCACAGATTAAATAATAAAAAATAATACCTAAGAAATAATATTTAAAAAAAATATCATAAAATCGCAGTCACGTGTGTCCGCGTTAGATAGATGTTACCATACAAACACCGCTAATTACTCTTCACATATAAACTCGTGTCGTGCTTACCTCGTTTATAATTCAGGACACTAAGTACATGTTGGTTTTCCTCGTTCTATATGATCGCATATATTAATTCAATAAATATCACTTGTCGCGTATAATTTACACTTAAAATGTACATATATAAATACATCTGTGCCTAATGGTCATTCCTGCAAATATATCAGTTGTTTTTGTTAGAGCATGTTTTAATAAATCAATATAAAATTATTATTTACTCCCATAAGTTTTAGATACTTTTAAAATATTATTTAGTAAAAAATAAAAATAAATATGAGAATTGTCAGCCTTACGGAAAGCAGACTCCGGCTTTGAAGGCATTTCCGCTGCCGGTGAGAAACTCAACATTTGAAAAAATAAAAGCTTTACAATATTTTAAACAAAAACTACTATAAAATATTTTTTTACTGGATAGCCCTTCCTTAAATATTTATAATATTAGAACTTCTGGAAGCCTTGTACACATTTCGAGAAGCCTTCGATTCAATGCCTTCGGTTGATGATAGTGGACGAGACGAAAAAGGCATGCAGAGACCATAGCGTTTGGTGCTCTATTCTCTATGGCTACCCCGCTGTGGATATAGCGTGAAGCTAAATTAAGTTTTTCAAGTGAAACCAATGAATTGTGAGTCTTTTCTATTCTTGCTATCATTAAGAGAAGAAGTCACAGAGATTGATTTTATCAGTAAGTACATTAGCCATATGTACAAACATAATATCAAGATTAACTAGTAATCTCTACAACACGTGCTCGTGGTCACTCTGCCGTAATGAGTTGATGATAACTACAGAACATAACACATGTTACGGCAACTATTTACAGGGACGTGGTTAATCTTAATATATTTTTTTACTCCGTTCTCCGCTTTTAGCAACAATTCAAGATCGCCACGGAACTTAATGTCGCTTTTTAACTTAACCGTCTATATTTTTGCCATGATGTTAATAATAATAATTATTATTATTATTTTAACATAAATTTTAATGAATAATATTTATAAAATTTTCTCAAAAAAAGCTGACAGTGGCATATGTTTCATAAAGTTTCTTACGATAAATGATGGATACACTTTAAATTAGGTAATTTTTTAACTATTATATAAAATCAAACGTATGTGATAAGAGAGACATTAAAATCCTTATTCTCTTATTCTATAATATAAAAAAATCCTCAGTTACATATTTTTTCCATCCAACACGCAATGTCTCTGGAATTCTGCCGAAAATGGGGAACGGAGTGTATTAACACTGGAATCCCTCTGTCTACCCTGTTGTGTGTTACGAGATACTAAAAAAGTACTTAGACACTTAACACTAATAGCATTAGCGGGACGTAAAGCAGCTTATGTCCCCTGACAGTAATTAATCTATTTAACCGCAAAAACCACGGCACTGCGATGTAACAACAAAGAAGCTAATAAATCAGCCGTCATATAGAAGCGATATCATCAATTGTTGAACACGTTGAGATGACACCGATATAAACACATTATCGTCTACTACGTATAATAATTTTTAGCAAAAAACCGACTTCACACCTTGTTAATTAAAGACAATAATAATAATACTTTATTGCACAAATAAAAAAAATTATAAAATCATTATAATACAATAAAAGACTTATATGACTTATATGATTTTAGTAATTGGACCAAATTAAAATAAGATCACAAGGAAGGCACCAACCAGATTTAAAGCTTGAAATAAAAAAAAAGAATCATCAAAATCTCACCCAGTCCAAAGTTCTAAGGTAACAAACATAAAAAAATATAGTTGAATTCGTAACCTCCTTTATGGAAGTCAGTTAAAAAGAGACAGACATGTTTGAGAGCAAGTGACGTTCGATTTCCACTCGAGAAAATTAATGATATTCAAGTTCTCGAGACTGTTATCGAGACAACGCGCGGCGTTCAGTGCTGCCACTCAATAGCAATGTCTCGAAAATTGGACGGTGCATGAGGTACGGATTGTCTTAATGTTTCCTATTCCTACGTTGTTATTGTTTAAATTTTTTATATATTTTTAATAATCCTCTTTCTTTATAATATATTCACGTACATACCTGTGTGTGACGTAAAAAGAGAAAGGAAGAGTCTAGCAACAAGAGAACTATATATCTTAATTTTAATTAAGCATAGATATAACAAATAAAGAGTAAAGAAACTGATAAGAAAAAAATATATATAGAAGTCGTAATGCTAACAATATCTAGACAAATGTCGCGTGCAGCGCTCTCAACCGGAAACGATAACACGGTAATGTCTCCAATTACTCGTGATGCGTCACTAATGAGATAAAATCTTAGATAAACAGCGTTTCTGCGGAGTTGTACTCTTTTCTTTAATCTTGTAAGAATGTCTACATTGATAACGTATTCAAATAAACTGCGGGTTAATTATTTTGCAGGCAAGCACACTCAGATATTCTGTTGCTTATAAACCAGTGAAAACTACTTGAATTTGGTTTGTAGGCGAATATATAAATTTTCCTTATTCCTTACGTATTATGCATTGCATGTAGTATATATGAAGAATTTAATTATATTAATGAAATGATCTCATCATTATAGGTAGCTTGCGTCTACGCCAAAAGAACATCGAACAACAATGGAGATTGTGAAACTTTTATGTGCATACATAAGATTTAAGCAATTATATTTGAAGGTGAAAAAGTTAGGTAAAAATAATATTTAATAATATTTATAAATTATATTTAAATAAAGATAAAGAAGTGATGGGACACTGTATTCGCACCTAGTCTGTCGGATCCTGTCCCAGCAGCCCAACAGTGTCCTCTTTTACTTCAAGTGCATTAGATACATTGTTACCACACTATACAGCGACCACACTACGTTCACCGCAGTTAAACTTAATTGTGGTTGACGTTCATTTTAGGTTTCTGTTGAAAACCAATATTTGTAACCCATTGTTCTAGGGTTAAATTCTTTAAGTCATAATGATAAAATATATTTAAACCTCCTAAGGAATATAGACGCATGTATTTAAAATGGGGAAAAGAAGTGTTTTCATGGAAATTTCTTCAGTAGATTTCCAGATTTCCTCTGTTCACCCTGCTATATGCGGGATACAGCGTGAAGCTAACAAAAATCGTATTATTTCAGGGTCTTATCCTTAAACAATGATTAAAAATAAATTAAAATTATAAACTTAAATGTTGATAAAAAAAGAATGTCAATCATTTCTTAACAACTTAATAATTACTTGATGATTGATTTATGAGGAAGAAGCACGTTAAAATGCAAAAAAACAAATGTTAACAACAAGAATAAAAACTAGTTAACGAGAATATTTCAAAACTTATTTTTATTATAATAACGACGCTAAGTACACTTACATAAAAAATATAATATTATCCAATATATCAGCTTCACGCTGTATCCCACACACGGCAAGATACGTATAGGGAATCTAGTGTTAAGACACTCCGTTCCCCACTTGCCGGCGAGTTCTAGAGTCTTCCGTGTTGAATGAGCTTTGCCTCGATACCAGAGCGAAGAAATGGAATATAAATTTATATAAACATTTCATTTCCTCGAGTGGGGATCGAACCCGCAACCAATCGGTTTGTGCCCCTGCGTCACGACTGGCCTCAATATTATCCATAAGAATGTAGGATATTAAAGTTTTTACATAAAAATGTACAATATAATTGTCGTCGTGTTTTGAGGCCGTTGCGCAATGGTACACCATTATAATTTGCATTAATGAAGGCCTATAAGATGAACTATTATATAGCGTAGTTTCCGTAACTTAAATCCAAAAAAAATCATCCAATTTCCTGTAACAGTTTTCTTTACAACTTGGTAGATAAAAAAAGGTCAAGATTATGTAAAAACAGCTTTATATAACGCACGTTCATGGGCATTTTGACCTTCATACAAATATAGTAAGACATTTTACACTAAAGAAAAAGAAAAAGAAAAGAGAAAAATATATAACACATAAAAAATATACAGGAATATATTTGACTTTCCAATGATTGAAAATTTCATTTAATTCTTCGTTTCAGGGAATGGATATATTACTTAATTTCACGCTTTATCCCTAGCGGGGTAGTCAGGGTATATTAAATACATCCATAATTTATTTTCGCCATTTATCAAGAAACGTCTTTAAAATGAACCGTATTTTACCAGCTCTGGCTGTATATCGAAAGATTGTTTAAAGATTTAAAAAATTAAACATTAACGGTAAATAAAAAAAAGCCTCAAACAAAAGAAAGATTTTTTTATCAGAAACACGCGATAGCACTTTGTACAAAAGCCGAGCTAAAAATAACACGTAATATGACATTACGAAAAACTGTTATATAACAGAAAGTGGGCGGGAAGTTGAAAATAGTACATTATTCGGAGTCAGCTCCGCAGTATACCTCCTTGACATCAAAGGCCAGAAATCGAAATATACCAACCATTTTCTTTGAAACGACGGAAAATATTTTTTTAAACTGTACCGAGGTGATCGTTTGTGAAATTGCTAGGTTATTGTGGTTTTATTGTTTTTCAGTATTACTTGTAAAAAACATAAGTAAAAAACGTACTAGTACGTCATAATATGTACGTTTTCACTTTTCAACACGAGGTTAAGTCAAAAGTGAAAATTTATCGATTTTCCGGTCGCGTTTGTGACAGCGCAAGCGTTCGTAAAAAAAATTAATTAGTCCTTGGAGCGCTGTAACCGTCATATAGCAAGGTAGGCGGAGAGAACGGCGAGTTGTACAGTAAAGAATTTAAAATATTAAATATTTCATTTTCTTGAGTGGGAATCAAACCCACAACTTGCCGCAATTCAAAGACACACGCTTATTTATACCCCCCTACGCCGCGACATGCATCGATCTAGTCCTTTGATCTTGTGCCATATTTTATTCAGTATAATATTAATACATAATATCACTATTTGTTCGAAACACAAAAAAGAGAGTAATCTATGGAAAAAAAACAAATATAAATATATTATTATTACACACAAAATACAATTGAGGTTATCTGCGGCTGGCATCACTAGTATAAGCGACGTCCTCGCTATGAAACGTATTTGTCTCTATAACGTATTTGAAAATTGAGCGGTGCGGCGAGAGCGGAGTGTCTTAACACTATCCTTCATGCCTACGTGTATGAGGGATAGAGCGTGAAGCTTTTTATATTAAAATACTCTATTAATACAAAGCGAAATTACGCAATCCACAAAAAGGACCCTCAGAAACAAACGCTCAAAGAAAAACATAACCAAAAAAGCTCTCCTTTGAAAGAAAACCCTTTAAAGAATCCTTGCTGGCTCAACAGGTACCAGGGCGGCATGACCGTACAAGAGTTCCACTCGACTCGCTCGTGGCATACCGGTCAATCTACATACATATAAGGCTAAATAAAACGTTTATTTATTTACACGTAGGCTACATAGGCTAGTGTGCGTAAGTTTCGCGAGTGTGCCGCAACATTGCGAACCTTTACGCTGGTCGTGCTCCCCTGGTACTCGGCGACGTGAATAGCGGTTTAAGTTTCATTTTACATTTTTGCCCTAATTGAGTTTGTGAATTTAATATATATATTTTTTGCTTTACCTACTTTGCTTGTAGATGTATTTCTGATAAAAAAATACCGTTTTAAAGGTTTTTTCTTACATTCACTCATCGCTTAATTTTGTAGTTTCGACTATATATAAAAAGGGAGATTTCAAAATAAAGTTAATCTTGTACTTGTACAAACTAAAAAATATTCTAAAATAAAACTACCTTTTACTAGAATCACGATTCATGAGATACAGCCTGGTCGCAGACAGACGGACAGACAGAGAGCAGAGTCTTAGTAATAGAGTTCCGTTAAACTCTCTAGTAAAGTACGGAACTTTAAATAGAGTTGTGTACATGACACATTGCACGTTGACAGGACAGCAGTTTCTAAGATTTAAGCCCCGTCCATCAAGCAATCAAACTTTTCGTCTTTACATTATTAGTGTAAATTTAGGAAATATTGACACAGTTTTATTTTCATATAGAGTGACATATATTGTTGAGTGGTTTAAATATAATAATAGCTTGAAATACAAATAACTAATATTCAAATATTATATTTACAACTTTATTTAGAAGAATTTATGCAAAACAAATGATAGATTTTATAATAATCTCAAATCTATTTCAGCGTATATTTTGATCTATGTGACCTTGCAACAAACAAGGAAGGAAATAACTAAATTGTTTAGGTACTCAATTTAAAAACAATTTATTAAAAATTCAAATATTATGACATAAGGAGAATCTACGTCTAAATCTACGTCTCTTAAAATAAAATGAGGGTTCTGTAGAAAAGTAAGTAATACGTTAACAGTAAACCACGTCCGAATTTTAATATGTTTTTATTTATGTATTGTAATTACTATATAATAATGTAAAAAGAGTGATATATCTCTTAAGGCTCTTTTGTTTACTTTCAATACGCAACGTGTATGAAAAATACGGAAACCGCATAAAAATGTTAAAATTTTATACTTTTCTATTTTATTTCTATTTTAACCAGTTCAAGATAGAAAAATATTTTTTCTTTACATAGCACAAAGCCAAGACAGCCATCATATTCAAACATTTGAGCCCACGACGGCCTCAACTAAGTGACACTATTATACATTAGTTAATAAGCAAGGGGACTTCTTCACATCAACAAACTACATATTTCGTAATTCGCTACAAAAAAAAAATCTTGAAAGGCAAAATCGCGGGCAATCGCTAATTGAATTTAAAACTCAGTTTATTTAGGTCACTGACCGCGAGTCAAATAAATAATTTAATTCGCCATAAAAAAAGCGAGTCAAGTTCCGGTTCCGCATGAAATCAAAATAAAATTAGCTGAAAGCTTACACGAACCAGTACGACCGGTTGTATACCATCCAGTATATTGTTTTAACTTTTTTGGCAATTGGCTTCCGTGAAACTGTATTTATATACATAGGTAACTACTATATTTAAAATTCATCGTGACTCAGTAGAATCGAATGTACCTGTAAATGTGACGGTTGTGGCTTCTATTACCATTCAGGGGAAAGTCTTTTTTTTCATTTCCTAGCTGGCAATAAGATAAAGCACGGCGTTGAGTTTCACCATTCAAAAATTGTGGAAAACGAATGGTCTTAACATTAGGTTCCCTCTCATCACCATGCTATATGGGATACAAAGTGAACCTAAAAAACATAGTAATAATAATACACAAACAAGACAAACAGACTCATAAATCATATTAAGTCACAATATGTGTACAAACCACTTTGTTTCGCGTGACAATTGCAAGCGTCTGATTGTTCCTGCTATTATGTACTATTATAGGAACCATTTCATAACGTTATATAACACAGAACGTGGGTATACATACGTAATATATTATATGGGTTGAGGAAGGCCGGTGGTCGATACTATGTGTTGAAAAAATACTATATGTTTATTTATTTATAGATATTATAATTAGAAATAAGACTTTTAGTGTTGTATGACGCAGTAGAAATTTATTATATTGCTATGAGATAATTATAGGTTTAAGTACCGGAATTGACAAAAGGTTATATAAATTAAAAATATCTATATTAGACGAGTTGAATTCTGCCATACGAAACAAAACATCTATAAATTCTTATATAACTAAATAGTTGTAAATTACATACTTATATCGAAATATTATAATATATTTTCAATTTATTGACGTAAAAATACCTTATTAAACATGATGAACATTAAGATATGAGATAAAATATTAAGAAATGAAATAATTTCATATTATTTCTATTTAATATGTGAAAATAAATGTACTCAGAAACATATAAGTCATATAACTAGTCTACATTTATATATCCTTCAAAACGTTAAGGAGTGTTTCTTTTAATCTACAATTCAACAAGAGACATTGAACAAACACCTGTTGTGTTGTCGTGTGGACGAGTCACACTGCAGTGTGAAGTTGATTCAATGTATTTATCATTTAATTTTACCCTCAGACACGCATTACTTGGCACAAGGTTATTTATACAAATGCGAAATGTTATATTATTTACTTACTTCTATTGTTTGCTGATATACCAAGGAATTACACCCTATTACGGTAATGAGAGATGAGTGAGAAGATTTAAGATTGTCTTCTGTTCTTTAAACCTACCTACTTACGATAAGCATATTATTGACAAATATATGATAAGAAGAAAACCGAAAACCGAATGGCGGAATTCAACGCTGCGCTTTACCTAGTTACCAGAGCGAGGAAATGAAATTATTTCATTACCCCGCGTGAAAATCGAACCTGTAATTGTTGTATTTACAGTCATACGCTTGTCTCTTGCGCCACACGGCCAATTTTTTTTAAATATATAAAAAAATCCCAATACTTAATTAACTCGACGAATCGATAAATATAAGTTATAAATTTTACTTTACTATAAAAATGCCGAAACCGAAATACCGAAGGTAGCTAGCTAGCTAGTATTAAAACTCACTCACAGAATATTCATATCATAGTATGTCTGTATTTTAAAAAAAAAAGTTTAATGAAGTAAGTTAATAAAGTTATACAACTATAAAAGTGGATATTACGACTACAGGTATAATAAGTGCTGTCATTTCTTATGAATCCTTATAATCAAATGTCATGACATTTACTCGAGATAAAACTATATATAGAAACGGAAAAACATGTACAAACAACTTTGTGAAATGAAACGACTGGTTTTCTTTTGTTATACATTTATATAGATCTCATTGCTTCACAAAGAAATTTAATTATATAAATGAAATGAATAAGAAATGGTAAAACGTTCGTAATTATTAACATTACCAGTTATAAAAGTATAAGTGGATATTTATATTTTAAATAAACGAATTGTTTATAGTCTTACAACAATAATTTCTGACCTAGATAAGAAATTGTATCCGCGACCTTCAGTTTAGGAATGTCGCTAGTAACTGGACCACAAGTTTCAATTAAACTTAAAACTCTTTTTTACAGAAACATATACAATACATTTGGCAAAATTATAATTTTTATATATAGAAGAACTATAAAATATATATATTAAATAATATTATAAAAATATATTAACATTTAAATCTACACAATTTTGTATAAAGTATTCACGACTTGTGAAATATGTCAAAATTGGACCAACCCTACGTAGTTTAGTTTGTAAAAAGAGGAATTTTAAGTATAAAAGCACTTCGAAATGTGGAACACGCTAGTTCTAGCACCAAAGAACGTGCAACGACATAACAACAATACTACTATCTATCATGCACGACTAAATTAATCATCAGTTAGTTATTTGTATAGTTAAAAAAAAACTGCGTTTATTTTTTTAAATGATTTCTCTTTAGAATTGAACACAGAATATTTTAATTTACCTGTATCTATTTTTTAAGCCGTTTTAGGAAATGTAATTTTTTTTTTTCATTAAATTAATGAAAAATATTTTGATTTTAAAAAATTAAGACTGAAACTGTTTAAATTGTTTTTTGTATTTATATAACCAGATCGAGTTTTTAGATGAGATTAAATCTAAAAATTCGATCGAGAGATTAGAGAGATTTTTATAACCAGTATCGCTGTTAACGACAAAATAAAAAAATCTTTTTTTCTTACTGTGAAATTACTAGTGATGTAACGATTATTTAAAATTTATAAAATTAAATAATTAATATTTTTCCTTTGGGTTTTATAAAAAAAATACTTAAAGATGATCAAACGAACGTAGGTGTATAGCCTATGCTTATATCGAAACGTAGTAGGTAAACATAGAATTTGAACTTAGTTTCTATTATACCTCACTTGATAATTACTTTTGCAAGCATTAAAAATAAAAAACAAACAAAAAAATGTATTGCAGTTGCTGTCTGTATTTCAAGTTTATGATAAAATTTTTTGTAGCTATTTAAGTCAACGCCAAAATTAATTTATTTATATATATATATATATATATATATATATATATATATGTGTGTGTGTATGTATGATAAGTTATTTTCACATTGGTTTGGGTACAAACAAGTTAGTGTAAGTGTTTCGACCAAGAGGTCTAACCTTCAACTAACATTCAGAGTTCCTAATTGTGCCACTACGGTGCCAATATTTATACTAAGACGTACAAGTATATATTTTTTGCTTCACGCTGTTTATGGCGCACATAATAGAGTAGACAGGTGGTACCTGGGAATGAGGTGTTAAAACACTCCGTTTCCATTATGACAAATTCCGTTCTCCACTTTTCGAAGAATTTCAGAAGATTTATTTTAAAATAATTTTGACAGTTGGAACACTATGCCCCGATTTTCCTCGTCACCAGAGCAACAGAATGAGAATATTAAATATTTCCTTTCCTCGAGTGGATATCTAAACCATAACTGACATAAGCTGTAGTACATTACAGTATCGGTATCGATGTAACTAACTGCACTTACGATTAGAGTTACCTGCTTACATATATTTACATAGGTCACACATGCATCTTAATTATTTTCAATTGACCACGGAGACCAAGTCGCAGTTAAAAGCTAGTGTTATAAAAATTCTTCAGCAAATTGCATTTGCTTCTCCGTGAAGCGAGCGAGGGCGACTCGCTTACACTTTTATATACAAAACAAGTTTGTGTAATTTAGTTAATTAAAAACTGCCCTTCTTTAATATTAAATTATAATTGGACGGGACTGGTATAAATGCTTCGCGTAGAGCAATTTATATTTTTTTTCTTTTCTTAAAGTTAATTTATTTAAAAAAAAACCCACAATGGAATCCTACAATGTTCAATTCTAATTTAAACATAGAAAAAAAAGAAACCGGCATTGATGTAATCTTTAAAATTCGACGATTTTTTTCTTATACCCATACACCACGGATATTCGGGCCACGCAGAGGAAACCTGGTAACCCAGTGTTAAGACACTCCGTTCCCATTAAAACACTTTCGCTTCTCACTTTCTGCTGAAGTCTGGAGACATAGGAGTTGAGTTGTTGAAGACTGAACGGTATTTTGATTACCAAAACTACAAAGAAATTAAAATAAATATAGTCACTCCCAATTGGTGGGGATCAAATCTACAATCACTGCGTTTACAAGCAGTAAACGCAGCTCTCACTGCGACGCGATGGCTTCAATATAAGTTATTATCCATTTTAATTTGATGAATTGCGAAGCTCCGAAAAATTTTCTTTAAGCTCTTAAATCATATTCCATACTGCAAACAGAAAAACTAAAATTATAAGTACATACTGAGTACAATATATTCTTTGTTCATACAAGAGTGAACAACATGACATCATTATAATGTTAAGTTTGATAATGGGTATTCTTTACGGAACTGTGATGTTTAAAATTCACTTCTAATTCAAAATGTAAAAATAAATTTAATAAATAAATTTATACGTATATAATAAATAAATACATACTTTATAAATAATTTAATATAATACCTTCCTTACTACCTTGTTCCTTACTTGTGGCCTAAGTTTTGAGACGATGGGACTTACACTTTATTTTTTTTTACATTTCTGGGTTTTTTCTTTTATTGGAAAATCAATAAAAAATCGCTCATAAATACATCTATTTGCCTCGCGTGTTAAGTGACTATACCTAATAAGTAACAATAATTATTAATGACTAATAATGCCACAATAAGCCACACATTACGGTCAAACGAGTCATACAGTGCCTATTCACTGACTATACATACAATATTTACGACACGGAAACAGTGTATCTCGATTCGGTGCATATTAATTATCAACGAGGACACGCGCACTCGACGCGCGTCAGCGGGGTGTTGATTATTCCTTCAAAAAGTTGACATAATTTTTTAAATTCGCTTGATTTATGTCGAATTTTGATTGAAAATATTATTGAGAGGCAGGCGTGGCGCAACATGCAACGTGTCCAGAATTTGGCGGGAAATGATGGTGAACGGAAATGTCAACTAGGTTTTATTTTAGGTATTACTTTGTTTTTTTTTTTTCAATCAATATGTACACTAAATATGTTATTTCTAACGCATTATTACAACAAAAACTATTCCAGGAAGTTGGCTGTGGTTTTTGACCATTAGCATCTAAATATAACCTAAAATGTAGCGCATGTTTCATCTACCGACAAGGATTGCCAGTTAAAAATAAAGAAACAGTAAAATATTTTATAAAAATAAAACTTATAATAGAAAGAAACAGCACATACACCCAATAAATTATAATCAGCAACAAAAACATTAAAGATAATATAAATAAATTAAAATTAATTTTAATGCAGGAAGTTAGTATCATAAATAAATAAATATAGAATATTTGGATTTCCATTTGGAACGAGCGATTCAATATTTAGAGTGCGCAAACAGTGCAACACAATCTCGTACAGTAAGAGGGTCACTCGATTAAAGAGACGACTATAAATAAACCCGGATTTGAACGGGCAAATTTAGAACATTAATCTTTAAAAGAGGTTATGAACTTAGTTTCCGCCCAAACTATGGAGTTTTTTTAGCTTCACACAAAGAATAGAAGAGACACAATCTGGTGAATAGAGTAGACGCTCCATCATACAGATTTGCTCCGATTATGATAACGCGTGTGTTACGCGTGCTGAATGTCGAAACTTAAAACAACGGTTTGTCTTATTACCTTATTCTGCTAATAATCAATCAATTCAATCGGAGAAAAAATCTCAAACTATAAGACATGGGGAGAGAACATACTCCATTGCATCACTAAATAAGTGAATAATTAGGAAAGCTTCATCCCACACATATGAGAGTAGGCGGTTGTTGGGAAGTTGGGAATCTCTTGTTAATACTACTATATGCCTTGTGGTTAAAACTGAAGTCTTAGACTTAGAATATAATAAAAAATATATATATAACATTGAAATATTGTTTAATTGTATGAATCCTAACGCCGTTCACTTCAAATACTGGCGCCCAAGGCCTCTCAAAAATACACGTTTTGTAATATTATCCAATGTCAAACGCTGTTATATACAAAACGAAATTAAATACAATCAAAGATACACAAAAAATATGCCAAAAATGTATTTTCACTGTTTTATTTTTACTTCGTTTTTATGGATAAAATCAGAATGAGAATATAATCATTAAAGCAATATTACGTCAATTGTCAAGCTGTCGAACTCATCGACGCTGACATTTAAATTTTGTTCTGTTCTTTTTATTATGGCGTTCCGGACGTGTCACTCGAGCTCAATATCACTTCGCCAATGTCATTTTGTATGGAGAACACACGAAAGAGGTTGATTTCAATTTTGTCTGGGCGTTTATGCCAAAAAAATCGAAATGACACAAACCTGTGTGACTCGAAGCCATGACATATTTAATATTTTCATATCTTCGCTCTAGTGTCGAGGCAAAGTGCAACGCGTTGAGTTCCGCTACTCAACACACAATCTTAAATCAAAGCGTGAAACTGAAGAAGACACAAACCTATAGCATTTTTGTCAAATTTGTCACCACAGTATTATTTGTATGTATAATAATTCACTATAAAATATTCATTAAATATTTATGGAAAACCATAAGAGGTACGTACCAATTGGAATATTAATTGTAATATTGTCGGCAGTAACGCTTGGACACTGTAATTATTTGATATAAATCTATATTAATAGAGTTAACTCGTTAACTTTAGATATATATGTGATAGTGATAAATTAAATATATATAATCTAGTAAAATGTAGATTTTATAAAGAAAATTACCTATTTCTTTACATCAGGATATATCTAAATGTAGGTAAGGAGCGCCAAACGTTATACCTCATCGCATCATCCACAGCCATAAATCTCTTCATACATGCCTAAGGAGAGTTTTATATTTTGTACGTGACTTAATTCGTATTTTTTCCAAGACGTATGTAAAACATTACGTTAATCCCGCACATAGCAAAATAGGCAGACGGATCCTGGGAATCCAGTTCCGCATTTTTCTCCGAATTCTTGAGTGGTGTTCTGCGTGTTGAGTGGTGGAACTCACTACCTACAACCTGTCGCTGTTCCTCTTGCCACAACTAGCCTCTACCGTAATGAAATTGTAACAACAGTCATATATTCAACGTATCGTATCAATATCGTGGGAGAAGGAAGTTTTCAATAGCCATTATGACAAGTGTAATTAGTCATTACTCATAATGATGATAAATTTGTGACAAAATAAGTTATCGTTAAATAAGTTATAATATATATACATATATATCTCGATCTTCACGTTTACAGTTATATCCTTGTACCACTGGGTCACGCAGGTCTCAAATATATTTCAAACTCCCATTAATTTAAGACTAGACCTTTAAGAATTCTTGACAGACAGAGAGGGACAAAAGAATGATATAAAGGTTCCATTTTTTCCTCGAGATACGGAACCTTAAAACGAGAAAAATTTAAACCAACTTTATTACCAACCGTGATACGAAGAAATCGCTAGTGCATATTTGCTGTTCTCGTTATACTCCACTTGGTGTTGACGAAACATAAAAAATCGTATGTGGTGAGAAAAACGCACATCTGTGAAGAAATTCCGTTTCATAGTAGATACTGCAAGCATCACTAGCCACGTTTACATTCTCATGTTAAACAACAAACATTTAATTAGTTGGACGTTTCGTACTAAAGTTATATTAGAAGATGGGACCGTCATCACATTTCCATTTATTTGTCGAAAACGAATACGGGTGAAGAGACATAGTTATAGGATAGCAAACTCGTCTCAAAATTTAAAATGAACTAGCCAAATATAAGATGACGAGTCTGACGATGACGAAAATATGTAGTTCCTATAAGAATGGATATATCCATCATGGAACAATAATAAAACTTTTCCTTTTTACTTTCATTCTGTTTCCGCACATAGTATCGTATATAAACCATGTATAAAGAATAGATAGAGTAGGATGATATTAGGTCCAGGAGCGATAATCTACTTAAATTAACCACTTCTCATACCTAATTCTATTCCAATTCCTTTACTGTGAAATCTGCCATTGTTTGGAATGAACTTTCTTCTGAAATCTTTTATTCTAAATCCATCAATATTTATTTAAAATCGTCAAAAAGAGTATTTTTAAAATATAAATAAATAACTGTAGTTTTATCTTCAGTCGTTTATGTTATATATTATGTAGATTTATATATTATATTTCTGTAAATATAATTATATGTAGATATTAGTATAAAATATTTTTTTTAATGTAGTATACGATATGTATATAAATATGTATATTATTCAATATTATTTTATTATTGTATTTTATTTAATCTAATTGTGCACTATAATGTTATTCCTTTTTCTTTGCCAAAATTTAGTCCTTTATCAATTTTATCAATCTTTATTTAGTCAAGGGTTGCCTGTAAGAGCATTCGTGTTCATCATATATTGTTTATTCTGTTATTTATATTTATGTAACTCTTTCTATTCTATTCTAATGATCACAAAACAATAATTTCCTTTGAAATACGATTGCTAAAAATGTAAACTTTTAAAGTAACCAACATCATTGAAACAAGTCCAGGGTAACCCAAAACCTCCCTCACCCTTGAAATCTGTTAAACAGAGCGTATCGCTTCGTACCGCAGTCCGCAACGAGCATTTCATATCTAATTTGCTGTTGTAATTGAGACACTATAATATCACTTTAAGGTTAACTATTTGTAATACAAAATAAATAATTTAAAGTATTTCTTTTAAGTTTATTATCTTTTATGATTTTATTATTTATTATATTTGTAACACTTATCTATACATCGCACTGTTAGTAAACCAACATTGCAATCTAGAAATTGGGACACGGTCACGGACAGTTGCGGGTGAGTTTTTAATAAAATTATTTAAAAACCGTACCCTTTTAAGTCTGTTTGTCTGTCCGTCAAGACCCTTTATCTCAGGAACGCTTTGGGATATCGGGTTGAAATTCAAACCACATACTCAGATCTACGGTCCTATAGTTTCCAGATAAAAATATATTTATATATTTACTTACAAAAAAGATATAGCCGTTTATATCGCAAAAAACGCATTTTTCGGCACTATCAAGTCACGATCAAAATTCATAGGGTACTTCTAGTTAACCTAGAATTATGAAATTTGGCAGCAAACATATACAGGTTGTACTATTTCAGAAAAAAATCAGAAAACTATACATTTCTGATTAAATCCTAAAAATCCTAAAAATAGCCTTAAAAAGGGCGCAAAATTTGATATTAAAGCTGCTTCAAGTGAAGTATGAAATGAAAGGGCTCTGGCTAAGCTAAGCCTGAATTTCAGAAAAAGCTCAAAGCCTCCAATTTTTTGAGGAACTCTCGGTAGGCGGGTCCAATCGCCCTTGTCCAATTTTTTTGTTCCGCCGATAATGATGAATTCATTAACCTGTTGTGATTTAAAATAAAAAATATTTATACGTTTCTGCACATGCACAGAATTTGATAGTTATAGGTTCGATTAGCTCTCAGGGAAAATAACAAGACAAAGCGCAACAACTCAACACCCCATGTTTGGAAAATTGTAAAGCCTTGGGGAAAAGAGTTGACTGAGAGGGAACCTAGTGTAGGTTCCCTCTGCCCACACTATTACGAGCGGGATATAGCTTGAAACTGATTTAATTTGTAAAACACTCCTTCGAAAGCGACGCTCCATCGCATTGAAGCTTCATAAAAGTTTAATCACCACTTTAACGTACACACCTTTTGACGATTCAGCTCTTTGCTTTATGTTAGTAATATGCTTGTTCAGCTCTCGTTTTTAAAAAGAAATTGGGAGCTGATACTTCGCACTACGCTAGAAAATATGACGAGGAGAATATATTTATAACGCTTTTGCTGTTTTACGTACATATAAATTGCCGTTTGTGTATAAAAATGAATTCAGCCATACAATACGTAATATCTCAAAAAAACCGAAACAAAGTGTCTTAACTAGAGAACGTTAACGTAGAAAATAAATGTCGTTATGAATCATGGATGCTATTTTAATTAGCACTCAGGGGAACTAATTATTTCCTCATTCTTATTCTTCTTTGTTCCCTTCTCTACATAAGTTCTATCACTTTACGCGTATTAGTTTGTATCCCGACTGAAAATCGGAGAACGCAGTGTTTCGACACTAGTTTCTCCGAATTTTCCCCTCTATGGCAAAACAAGCCAAAAATATAAGTATATAAAAAAGAATGAACTCGACGCCCTTTGATGTATTGATTAAAATTTTTATTACAGTATCATGACAGTCTTTCAATATTATATGCATTTAACATCCATTTCTAAGAATGCATATTAAATATTCTCGTAGCATTGTAATTGTTATTGCACATAAAATTGAAATTTCATTAATATATATATATATACTGCATTTACATACAGATAAGTTTAATTTTTAATAATGTTTTTGTATGTAATATATAATAGTATCATATTTCTTATGTATAAAATTACGTTTTTTTATTGTAAAAATTGAAAATATTTAAAGTGAATCAAGAGATTATTTACGAAACCCTATATACAGACAGGCAGATAAATACCATAGAAATATAGAAAACAAAACCGCGTTAGATATGGATACGAGTAACAGATCTATCATTCACAATCCGTTACCAAGGTAGGAATTAGGTCGTTTATCTTACCTAGCTGACCTCGCATGTCCATGTTGTGCCACTAAATGGGTCGCTTTACTGGGCCGTGTCACCTGGTTTACTTACCGGGGGAACACTTAGTCGATTTTACTTGAAAAACAGCCTTTTTAATACCGCCTTTCATCGCCTCCGGGCTTAAATAGAAAGCATTTTGATATTCCCTCTGTAAAGGAACTTGGTGACGCGTCTCTGTAAAAGTTTGTTTTTGTACCTGCAATACATATTGATGTTCGTTTTTATTTATTTTAAGCCATTGATACTTGGTTATAAATCGTGCAAGTCTCAGATCTATCGTGAGATGCATTCATTAATTATGGAAACGACATCTTAAGTTCGATCTCAAACTTAATTTCTTTCTTTCTTTCTATTTTCCAATAGCGTATATATAATACGGGCCTTAGTTAAATTATTTATCCAATATATTTGGGTACAGTATAAGTAACTATTCTATTTTCTGTGGAATTCGTACTAGATTTACGCGGGTCTACGCTACGTTACATTACGTTACGTTGGTAATAGACTAGAATCGAATAATAAAATATCGATGATATAATATTAGTGATCACTGATCACGATTTTAAAAAATATAGGTTTTTTATTGTTATATTAATACTAAGTCCCTCCCGGCTAAATTGCATGATGAATATTTGCTTGCTTTGTTTACTACTATTTCCTCATAAAGTGATATAAATAGTTAATTTTGACAATACAATTTCCTTAAACAAAGATTCTCGACTTGGAAAAGAGCAGCTTGAACAAGAAATTCACATCCTTAAGGGACTGCGTCAAGCCAGACCGTCTCGAAGATTGAAATTGAATATTTAATATGTCTGCCTGCTTTTTCTACATCATTATGGAAATGAAAATACGTATTCTGTGAATTGTTTAGTCATTTATTTACATGAGAGTGGTAGTTAATTTATCAAATAAATATATGTAGGTTACCTAAGGAGGTATTTACTCCTGTTTGTTGAAATTTAACGAAAACCAATTAAAGGTTTTTTTAAATCATAATGTAAGTATTTTTGTTTCGTTTTGTGAACAGGAGTAGATTGTATAACTTTCAAGTTATGCGAAAATTTACTGAATTTACAGAACATTCAGTATTCAAACAACAGCAGTAGATTTCAAGCTGAATTTAGGCATGCCACTGAAGCGTGGCCGTCTGGAGTTTACTAACAAAGAATTTGTAGAAATTCCGGTCTCTTAAAGTGGTGAAAAGGTAGTTCGATGAAAATGTTATTTGACTGAGTGATGGTTTTCTCGTAGTATGTTCATGGGTTCTATGAAGTAAATAAATTATTATTTTAATTTCATCATAAAATAAATTATTATTTTAATTTAATCATAAAATAAAGTATATATACTATTATTATACCGCTGAAAAAAATTGTTTAATTTTGCACAGTAATCTCGGGAACTGTTATTTTCGAATTTAAAAATTTATTCTGTGCTAGATAGCCGATTTATCAATGAGAACTCTACTTGTCATAGAGACTAAAATAAAGTAAAAAAGACTCTACATTACGATTATCGTTATAATATTATGCCCAGTACCTTATCTACATCTTAAGCACCTAGAATGTGTCATATATACCTACAACTTGTAGTTATTTATATTTGATCACGGGGGAAATGGATCAATGTGAGATAGTTAGTCGTCTAATGTAAACACTACAATATTTTATTATTTATATTTGAGTAAAAACGAGTCGTGTAATGTATTTTTTTTTTAAATAATTTTATTAAAAAATCACCCGCTACTGTCCGTGATCGCGTCCCAATTTCTAGATTGCAATGTTGTTTTACTAAAAACGTCGCATATTTAAAATAAATATAAATCCGCCAATATTTTGTGCAAAATCTATATAAATTTAACATTTTTTTCTTTTAAACAAAAAATAACTTTCTACAAAATAGACAAAATCCAAAATCTCAACAATAACATCTCTATAAGATGTTTTATCTTTCATGTTAACTTTGCTCGGACGACAAAAGTACACAAAAGTAGTACAAAAAGTAACACCAGTCACAGTTACGTGTGACCTATTTTCAGGTTGCGCTATAAAAATGTAACAATACGTCCATTTGCAGCTTCGGGAGCGAATTTCAAGAGTTTGCTTCGAAAACACTCACGAGTGCGATAACTTACTTTCTTGGAAAAAATAGAAGTTTATGGAATCGGTTCTTTACTGATAATAATATTTGTTTATTTTATATGTTTTAAGATATTTCTTAAATGTTTGTATCTCCGATCTGATCAAATCCATTTTTCACAACTGTATTTCGGTTATTATATTTTCTCCTTAAAATATAGTGGTTCTTTATACCGTTTAATAGATAAAAAGATTATATGAATAAAAAGGTATTTTTTTAGAAATAATAAAAATATTGCTTAAAATTATTTATATATATTAAAATTCGTACAATAAAGATAAGATTTGAAACAAAACTATAAAAATAACAAAAAACAGATACAGAGAAGATTAAATGAAACAACAATAATGTGGAACCATGCACATCGGAACGGTCCGTCTGACCTCAGTTACTGCAGTACAAACACTGGATCAACTAAAAACTGTTCGTTTGAAATATAATTATCATATAAAGTTGTTTTAATGTCATTTTTTGCGAAACAAATTAACCTCTACTATCCTTTGAAAATAAAAATATTAAGAAACTTTATATTTTCCCATTTTAGTAAAAGATTAAATGTACAGTCACACTGTGTTTCTATTGGTCAAAAGAAAATAAGCATGATTTGGTTTTATCTGTTGTTTTCATTGATTGACATTATATTGAGGCCGTCGTAGAGCAAGGGTTTGACGTGACGGTTGTGGGTTCGATCTCTACTCGAGGAAGTGAAATATTTGTATTTCAATTTCTTCGCTCTGGTGTCGAGGCAAGCTTTAATTCCACTTCCTAGATGTTAGCTCAGCCAAAGCATATTCACTATACACGTCCACTAAAATACGATGAGCTTCAGCTGCACTTTTGTTCATCAACTCCCCCCAAAAACACTTTATCTGGCACAAATTTTGACATATTCAATGTATTATACAGTGTTGTTATTTATGATTTCAAGAAAGGTTACGTACGGAAGACATCCTATGATAGATATTTACAATGTATAATATACAGAACTATAGGTGACAACGAAATAGTGTACAACTTGTGCCATCATTTGTAAAACGTTACGAATGAATTCCAACACCTAATATGTTTATAATTTTTTTATATTACATAATTTACTTGATTTTATTTCTTTATTTTTAATTGCATTAATTGTCTCTACACCGCAACTTGGTTCTCATCCACTTCCATGGGTTGGCTCGAAAAGATTTCTGTTAGAGATAAGCCCGCCATTGTAAACGATTTTTACAATTTTTATTATTTCATTGTTTTTATAACATCCTATTATTAGTAGATATTGGTAAAGAATATTTGGGCAAGAGTATGCATGCAGGTATATACTAAGCACGAAACCGAAAAAAAAGATTCAGCTAGTATTTTTTCTATAAAAAATATATACATAGATTGTTTTTAATATTTTATTTATATCTACTCACGTACTGCGCAAAAACAAGGCAAAGTCATTGCATTTTATGTATTTTTCATACTAAAAGTGAACTAAAATATATACTTTGTAAGTTTATGTTGCTAAGAACTCCGTAATGTAAATTTTACAACTTGTCATGTTAAATGCAGAATTTATTTTTCTATTCTAAGGGAACTATTAGTGTAACTCGCTAGATTTTATAATTATTTTATTAGCTTCATGCTGCATCCCGCACATAGCAATGCATGCAGAGGGAACCTGGGAGCCTAGTGTTAAGACATTCCGTACTCATTAAGATGCGGTGTCACACATGTTTCTCAATATCCCTATTCTGTTACCAGAGCAAAGAATTTAAAATATTAATTTTCAAAGTCGAATAAGGACATAAAACAAAACGGACACAAAATTAAGAAATATATAAAAACATGCACCAACATCATTACCAACACAATCACCAAAATTATCATCATCATCAACAAAAATTTCTGTCTGTGAAGAGTGTGATTAAGAGAATACCTGTTAATATTTCATTAATATATCTTTATATGGCTATCAAAGATCAACTAAAATAGAGGCTGTCGTGGCGTAATGGAATTACATACACAATTGCCACGCGAAAATTACATCACACGTGACCACGTGACACCACGTGACTAACCAATATAAATAAAATTGATTCTGTACAATAAGATTGCGAAAGCGAAAATTAATTTTTATAATAGTTACATATATAATTCGAGATCATAAAACTATTCTTTATAAATTGAAAAAAATAAAATTAAAAGTCGTTCGCTAATTACGGTATAAATAATCGAAAATACACCCGCTATTGAATTATGATATGAACATATAAATGGCAAGGGTCAATCGTGCAGATTGGAGCAAATCTAGTTTATATTCTAAATAGATATATTTTAAGAAAAATCTAGTGTCTTTAAGTTGTTTAAGTTTCTAAGGTTCCGTATCTTTTAAAGTAAAAAGAACCCTGATAAGATCACTTTGTTGTCTGTCTATCTATCAGTTAAGAGCATTTATCTCAGGAACGCTTAGAGATATAGACTTGAATACCATATATTCAGATCTACGATCCCATGTTTTCATGAAAAAAAAGTATCAAATTCCCTGAATTTTCCTTAATACTATAATAAAATAATAAATAATAATTTTACTTTATTTTTCTTTTAACCACATAATAGAAAATCGTATAAAATCGTGTGAACGACAAAATGACATAAACAATGCAAAAGACGTTATAGTTTCTTGGAACAATAAAAAATAGATTAGGAAACGTTTATAAGATGCAAATGACATTATAATAGAAGCGCCACAGTGTACACACCCAAAAGTAGCACATTGTTCATTTTCATAGATATCTATGAAAATGTTAATCTAGTTTAATCTACCTTGAGATACAGTCACATATATAGTTTTTGGATGTATTACGTTATTAAATATGAAATAACATTTTGTCATATCTTCCATGTATGTAGAGACACCGATCAATTACGATTTTATTATAAGTATAGACAATTACAGATTACTTAACTTGTCTAATTATGACAGTAAATGTTTTTTTTTTACATTTACATGTATGTTTGTAACAATTAATAATTTTTAATTGTATTCACGGTTTCACATTTCCATAAAACCAGTATTTTTAATTTAGTGTGTGTTAATCTTCCAGCAAATAAAAAGGTATACCTTCAATTCTCATTTTATTTTAAGTGGCAAAAATATAAGAGCAATTATATTAAAAAGAAAGTTTCACAATGATTTCGGTTCTAGCTCCTTCTTATTAGTAGAAAAATAAACCATAAAAAATAAAAAAAAATCACAGTTTCATGCGCACTTGACATTCCGGTCTTCAATGTAATAACGTGTCTTCATCTTCATACAAAGTAACATGCAACTCGTTAAGCCTATTATACATGTAAATATGTGTAGACAGTTCCAGAAACGATTTGCATATAAAAATAGTATAATGTTTTATGAAAAAATGTATATATATATATATATATATATATATATATATATATATATATATAT
>JBAIZZ010000099.1:1077282-1116184 GCA_037355905.1 Heliconius aoede | reverse complement strand
ATATATATATATATATATATATATATATATATATATATATATATATACTATTTATTTATTTATATTATAAAAGTATTTAAAGATTAACCAATAACTATTAATCTAAAACTACGACAGTTGTATGACGTGTATGTCACCGCACACAACTCGGTGATCGGCGTCGCGAACAACTATACACGTATATTATTAAAACAAATAAAATTACACAATACACGCTAAAAACAAAAGAAACAAATGTAGAACATTTACTCAATAATTAAGTAAATTATTATAAATATTATATGATGGTGTAGTATTAACAAGTTAATATACGTCGCCGGCTCGTTTGGACGCTTCGAGAACTTAATTGGATGGAAAATGACCACTATTTATAAAAGTTATAATGCAACGATGAGATAAGTTGAAAATATAAATAAAATTATGTTTAAACGTTAAATATGTATGTTACATTAATTAAATATTAAATTATATCTGAGTCTATGTTATTTTTTAAACCATTACTGGTTATAAGTAACTAGCCGATAATATTTTTTCAAAATCTCTTCTAAGTGGATGACCACTTTACATAAATTAACATCTGTCCAAATTTATCAAGATATACATAAATAAAATAAATTATAATCTTATAAATAATGTGAAAATAAAATAAACAAAAAATAAAATATAAGCAATATTGTTATGCTATAAAATTTGAATTTCAAATTGTGACCACGTGGTTACTGGAAATGCTTTTATCATTTTGTCGTATTAACATCAGTTCATTTCTGGAACATCATTCAAGGAGAGAAGTCCCCTGAAGTTGGGTCCTCCAACACATTACAATGAATAACAGAATTATTTATGATTTACTCTACAGACAGGTATGTCGGAGAATTTATCTAATATAAAAAAAGTGTCGGCGAGCAAATGGTATCTAATAAACTTGTTTAAAATTTGTAAAGTTTTCGAGGTTACACACTTTTAATATTTACTTTAACAATCAACTTATATTTAGGCTCAGTTCCGGCAAGTACCATATGTGTACGTGTATGTATGTGTGTGTTACCTATCTAATAATACGTTTATTAACATTTTTTTTCATTCATCAACGTCATCACTATTTAGAAGGCTCAGTATAATAAAACGTAGTGTCCCATTCGCTTTATAATATTTCAATTAAATCTTTTTTTATTTTTAATTAAACTAAGGATTTTTTTCGCATTTAACAGTAAGCAATTTATATTTAAAACATTGGTTTTTAAATTCTGACCTTTTTATAGATCTATTTGACAAATTAGACGAAAGAAACCCCTTTGTTAGATGTCTAACCAAAATATTAATCAAAAATTAAGTAAAATTTTCAATTAACATATTTTCATATCATTCAGATACCACCAAGCTGTGCCAAAATAGCCATTTCAATTTATAGATCAAAATACAATTACACCCACGTCAAACGAGGTATTTCATTTAAATTAAAATAGAGTTGTTTACTTACGCCCGTTTCTATGATCTATTGAATATTTTATTCTCGAATAATGTGTTTATGGACACATTAATTCTAGCTCAACTGCTGCCTCATAACAAAAAACTTAACATAGTAAGTTAATTTTTTTTTTGGCTGCAATGGCTTCCAATTCGTTCTTCACGTCAATAGAGATATTGCGTGGAACCCAATATCGTGCATATATTACGAGGCTCCCGGTCTCGGATTATATATCTTTTTTCACGATAGCTTCACGATTTAATTGCTTTATCCCGCCTATCTAATAACAAAGTTGCCAAAGAGGACCTAATATTAAGACATTTTCCCTCCAAATATGTTAACGGAACTGACTACACACTACACTATAATATCAAATTTTGGTTACCAGGGTGCAGAAATAAAAATAATTCATTACCTCTAGTGGAGATTGAATCTACAACTATCGCGTTTGGAGGGAGAAGTCGTTAGATTACCATGGATATACGTAATTAAAACAACATTGTACTTACAATCGGCAAGCACAATCAACATCTTTATCTATGAAAATAATTATATTTAAAGGATGAATCCAAAGGAAATCCAAAAATAAAACTGACATCTAATTTATTAATATATTATAAATAAGTAATAAAAATCTATTTTATAACATAAGTAGCACAATGAGTAACACGATATACAAACATCTATAACTCAAAATTACCTCGAAATATCTCAAACATATAAATACAGCACATACATTATTGAAACGCACAGAAGAAAAAACCCATTAAAAACGAAATCTAGACCGAACACCGCGGCCGAGTTGTCAAGTTCTAGGTTAATGTTCTATCTATTCCCGTCGGGTCGACGACCTGTGCCGGTCTCGGACTGCTCCTACGAATCATCATGGACGATAAACGGAGTTGCAGCACGGGGCAATCGTCATTCATTCTTTGAAAGTAATTATATATGACGGGTATAAAAGTAAAAGCTCTTCAGTCCAAATTCATTTTTTTTAAACTGAGGATACTAAAGTACTTCTCATTTTAACCTACTAAGTAGGTAAATATTAATCATATTAATATTATCTATAAATTTATACAATTTGTGAGAATGGGTGGTTCACGCAGAAACTACTGAACGGATTTAATTGAAACTTTACAATAATAGGTTATACTGTAATGTGATACAGCCTATAAAGAAGGCTCCTTAATAAATTGACAATACAAAAAAAATAATTCAAAGCGGTAGTTCCTCACATTAACGTGTTCAAACTAACAAATTCTTTAGTTTTATTAAATGAGTATAAATACATACATTTACTGAATCTTTTTTAAACTCTCCTCTTCCTCTGGAGTACACCAGTGAAGCGGTTAGTTCTCAACTTTCGACTCGAGCCAAAGCGTGTTGATTGGCGATACTCAACGTTATGCTTTGCCTTTACTGTCAGAGCGAAAGAATATAAAATATCTCATTCCCCTGAGTAGGAATCGGACATGCAACCGCCACACCTACATTCACACACTTGTGCGACTGAGCCACGACAGTTTCATTTGTTTAGATTTTAAGGAAATATTAATTTATTTGTTTTTGTATCGTTTTTGCAATAACATATTGCTTTAAGGAGTATTTGAAGAAGTAAACTACTTACTTACTTTTCGATGTGTTTCAACATATTCCTCATTGTTTTTTAAATAATATATATATTACAAAGAGTTTTACTTATTTACCTTCGAATGCTTAATATCATTAAGAACAAGTTCTTGTGCAGAATATTTTTAGATCCACACAATCTTCTAAAATACGTGTAAAAAAAACTGACAACATTACAAATCCTTTCAAAGGTCATACAGAACTTGAATAACCTTTAAAGCCAAATTGATAAATGAATATTAATATATTCATAATATCAATGCAAATATTATTTTTTGTCATAATCCATATTTGTTTACCTATTATTAATAAGTAACTTATCTTACGTAGTTACGTAATGTATTTTGTAACTAATTAAACTGAAGTCAATATTACAGTTACAATGTATTTTACTACGTACAAAACCTTCATGTAAGATTTAGAACATTTTAACAACTTCAACCTAAATTGAGTGGAAGCATGTGGAAAAATAAATGAATTAACATAAATATTATTTTATGTTAATTCATTATTATTATTAATATATTAAATATGCTCGGATAAAACATTACTACGCTACACAAAGGAAAGTAATGTGTATATCATTCATACATTAATTAAAAAAAAACTCATCTCTAAAATATATATATATATATATATATTACTAAGTACTTACCCTCGTGCAAAAAGAACAACCGCATCCGGATATGAGAGTGATCTTGTCAGGTGTTGCGTCTTCAAGACATAGTTTGCAATTAATAGGTGCTGCCGGTACAAAGCCTCCACCGGCTCCGTCTAAGGAATACCTACGAAGACAGAAGAGATTTTATTTTATTATAAGTAATGATATTTGAGGTGCTATGAACGCTTTGAACGTTTTTTCGTGTATTTGATTACCATTCGTGGAATTATATGATTATATACACAAAAATATTCATTTCTCCACACAGATACAGACAAAGACAAAGAATAGGTTTGAGTTCTGCGACTTGTCTCGCAATGTAACCATAAAACTTAAGTAAAGAGAATGCAGTGGCATAACGACTTAAGTGTAAGTAAAACGGACATACATTATTACTTAATACACGATTGGCAACTTATGAACTTGATAGAATAATGAATAGATTGCGATCAATATCATGCAGTCGATAACAGTTTAAATATTAAAAGCAAATCAGAAGCGTTTCAGCTCATGTCAGTTTACAGTCATACTGTAATCCTCCAGTGTAAGAAGATGGACTATAACTTAGTGTCAAAACACTTCGTTTTATAAAGACCGTCGACTTTTCATGAAAATGTTTGATAAATTTTTCGATAGAGACAGAAAACTTCCACCCCCGAGCAGGGATCGAACCTGCGACCGTCACGTTTACAGTCAGACGATGTGCATAATCCAATTTCACCTATTTACGACACGTGTCTATAGACCACAAAGATGGATTTCAGAGTTGACTCTGAGATAAGATATTAAACGGTTTATAAATACGGGCCTTAGAGACACTACGTTTTAAATTGTGAAACTCAACACATCTTATATATAGGTATATTTTAAATAGGTTTGTTTCCAAGGTCTACATCACGACAAATAAAAAATATGATGGAAAATTATAAAGATAATATATTATAAAATAAATGGTAAAAGCGTTCATGTACCATCCGCAAATTATTAACTAACACTTGGCCTATATTTATTCCTAATAATAATTTTTATTTAAGTTAAATATAAAATACTTATATTATTTAAGCGTGCATTCTAGACATCTAAAGAGAATAATTACAGTGAGTGATGTTAAATAATGGGTTATTATATAATAATTATAAGTTACTTATTATATATTATCTAACTGTATAGAAGTAACTGTTATTATATACTTAGCCTTGAGCAGAATTTGCATAAGTTTTTATAAAACATTCGTATACTTGTTTAAATATACAATAGGCATAGTATTCAAAGTTTAAATATACTATTACATTGATAAAAAATCTATTAATAGATAATTAATTAATATATCCCATTTATGTTCCAGTTAATAGGTGCACATTGCATTGCTGCGCATGCAGGTATTAATATATTAGATTTGCGTGACCAACAAACACGCACATTTTATATAAAATACGTAACACGTGTTTAAAACTCCCAACGATGCACGTGGGAGCCCGCACAAGGTAAAACGTTGTAACATATATTTATTTGGCTTATAATTCGTACGAAGAAGTCTGAAAGGATAATTGTAATAGATCTATTTCTAGCTTCACGCTGTATATTGCACAGCAAGGTGGGCAGAGAGAACCTAGTGATAAGGCACTCCGTTCTCGTTGAGTGTCAATCATTGCCGCGTGCTTCATCTTACAAGAATGATTAATTAAATGAAAATCATTTAAATAGTATGCACAATCTCCTTTCTTTTCTTTGTAATAACGCCACCATATAGCAAAGTAGTTTTATAATAATAAAAAAGAGAGTGAGACGTTTCGTAAAACATTTTTATTTTTCGTCATAAATTTTGTTTTATATGAGCCATGAGGCACGCTTCATTGAACTCGGGAATTTACGATGCTATGTTGTACACCAAAGAAACTGCAGGTTCAAATATCTGTACATTCTTTTATTTTAAATATTTCAATACACAGCGACACAAAGTCTAACTGTAAACGCGGCGTTGTGGGTTCAATTCCAATTCGGGGGAGTTATTTTCATTTTTTTCGCTCTGCTAACAAGACGAAACGCGGCGTCAAGATCCGCTAGTCGAAAAACGGGCTGAAAGTGGGTGAAACAACAAAAATTAAGATATGTTTTTGAAATATATGTACTTTGACCAACTGGTTTTATTTAAGTAACTTTCTACCATTAAGATATCGATAAGTCACCATACTATATATAATAAAGAAAACCAGTACAACCTGCCTTTTCCTAATACTCACTTAAACAACAGAGTATGGTTTAATTATGCAAAGTGCCTGATGGAAAGTGATTGACTATCATTATACGATAGTTTGGACTTCAAATCTCACTCGATAACTTAATTAAACACTATAACATATATAGGTTCTCTTTCTGGTTGAAAAGAATTAGTAAATAATTAAATTAAAAACGGAAACATACGTAATTCCTATCCCACAATATACAGACAGACAACACAAACCCATTTCATGTAAAAAAATATTAACATATAGACTTCCTATTTGAAAACGAATCTTTTATTTAATTACAGAACATTAAAAACAAGATATCGATAGTTCCGGTTATTTAACTTGTCTGTACCAGGAACCGGCGCGCGTGTTCAGAACGTTTAGACCGACCGTCATTAATAAAATACTCAGAATAGAGACGTTGACATCCATTAAATATTATAATATATATTTTTATTTCAACTTTACACCGTATCCCAATATAGCATGGTAGGTAGGAGCTTGTGTTAAGACACACCCATCCACCCATCTCCCGCCGATTTCTGGAGGCTAAATATTGCAATGTCTCGAAAACTCTGAGAATATGGGCAACGGAAGTCGAACGGTAGGCCAAATAACGTAAAAATCAAGAAATCCGCTTGCTTGGATTTCTTGATTTAGACAAGACTAAAAACTAAACTAAAAAAACAGAATCCCGACAAAAACACTTATCACTGTGTACGCTCTTTAAGCCGCGAGTGGCAAAAACAAAAGCTACTGAAAGCTTCACGCCTAAAGCAACGCGGAGACTGAAATAGAAACAACTTGTACACACAATATGTAATTAGCATTGCGATGTATAATAAACAATAATATGAAATATAAAGGATTTCCTTTGCAAAATTGTCGTTTGAAATAAAAATTATATTGTATTTATTTTATCTTATTTAAAATAATAGTTTGCAGAGAGAAACTACACTCAATACACAATATTACTACAATACCTAATCGGGGACTAATATATATTTTTAATATATATTTAAAACATCAACAAAATAAAAAAATAAATAAAAAATTAATATAAAATGATGGAAAGTAGAAACTACGATTCGTATATCAACAAGAGAAATATATTCGTGTAAACAAAAATATATGTCAATACAGCACTTTATATCCAACTCGTAACTTTTGTAATAAAAATAATATTAAAGCACCTGTCCTGGGTTTTATTTCCAAGAAAGTTCGTGAAAGAAAGAGTAAAGAGTGGTAGTGTGGCTTTGAAACTTTTCGTAAATTGCTGTTACATTTAAAGGTATCGTAACAATATTTTATTTTACTATAAATATATTTGCAACAATTGTAATTTTTTTGATAAAACAAAGAGATATTTCCATAATCAACTAAAACGTTCGCAAACCCACAACCTTCGCCTTTACAGTCTCACACTTGTGCCCCTCCGCCATGACGGTTTCTACCCGGGGGGTTTCTTAACAGGGTCTAAGTAAGTAGACGAAAACCGCATAAGTTCCATCATCTAGTAAATAATGGATCTCAAATTAACTATAAGTTAGCACTTCCCAACAAAAAAAACCCCATTATTTTGTTCGTCCTAGACATCAGTTTAATTCTATGAACGTATAATGGCAAGTTTAGCAGGTAGAGAACGCCTTTGCGTGTTAAGCTCGCCCTTTGCGCATAATTATTTTAAAAATTGCGTACGTAAAATCTACAATAAGATATGAAAAAGAAATAACAAACAGGTGAATTGATCGCCCAATCAAATCTTTCGTAGGGTATCTCCTACAGCGTAGGGTATCTTGAAATGCGTTGTAGCGATTGGAAAGAGCAAGACCGCTAGCGTCTTCTCTTCAAAATACTGACACAGCGTGATGAGAGGAAATATCCTCACTTTTGTACTAGAGTTTCCTCGTGCAGCCATAAATAGTGTAGTTCAGGGATTACACAGTACAGTAGACGATTCGTGGCGACCATGGATGGAGGATTGTTTCTTACTTTTGATTAATTTCAGGGCGGCCACGACTCGTCATATTTACTTACACATTACTATATGTGATCAGATCCACGTCGACCTACCTAGAACCACCAGCACCGGCGAGAGACAGAAGAGAGGAGCATCGGGAGCAGACGGAAGGCGCGCGCAGTCGGTTGTGAGCTCTGATCGGTTCAGGGGCCTTCTCCCTGTCCGTTAGCGCGAGGACCGTTGAACATTTTCTTAGACCTGATGAGGAGAAGATATTACGTAATTAATAAGGATTTTTTCTGTGTCATTTGTTAAGACCCAGCAGTGATTTCCCCACCTCGGAGGTTAGCTTATATTTATTTAAATATTTTCTATTTACCACCCAACATATTAAGCATTTTGTTCTACGAAGTGTCAAACCTAACATTGGCTTTCCTCTGCCTATCCTGGTATTTGGGAAAAAAAATGAGACTAACGCACGTCCGCCATTACAACAGACTCAAATTGTTTATATTATTACACTTTCCAATTTATATACTGTGGTTTTAATCAATGTGCGTTGCAAAATATTAAAAATTTAAAAGGAAAAAAATTGTGATTCCTAAAAAGTTAAGTTTCTTTGAGTTAGTGAGAAAACTCAATTCTCGACTTTTAAATAATATCGCTGTAGAATAAGATATTCCATATGAAACAAAAAACTAACTTAACCATAGCGTGCTGACAGACATGTTAATTACGCTTGTTATTACATGATATAAAGTAATTAGATATTAAGTATATTTGGTGTCCTAAAATAATTGTAACTGACACCAAAAGTATTAACTTTTTTGTCGAAGCAAATTCTGTTGTACCACTCTCAAAATAGCATATTTAAATATCCATGTAAAAAAGTGATTAAAATGTGATATATACATGTTTTTTTTTATGTGTTTTTTATGTGTGTGTACTTTTGTCATGTACATAATATGTTTTTAAACAGTAAAAACGCATATACCACAAGGATTATTCCAAAATGCAAATGTAAGTAAATTTTCGAAAGTAAAATATTGAGAGAAAGCTGTGAGAGGTCATATTTTATTGTTTTGAAACTTTAATTGATGGACTGGTTTTTTGGTATGTACCTCAATAGCTTAGTTCATTTTGTGGGTGATATAACTACTCAGTGAGATGGTACTTCATTGAATACAGGGAGGCTCTTTCATATATATATACTCCAGGGCCTACCCTGGATAGAGGATAGAGGATAGAGGGAACCTCGTGTTAAGACACTGCATTCTCCGCCGAATTCTGGAGGCATTGCATGTTGAGTGGTGGATCTTAACGCCGCGCTTCACCTCGTTACCAGCAACAATTAATCGAACCCATAACCTGTCGCTTTTACACAAACACTGCTGTGCCTCTGCGCCATGACTTGCCTTTACATTGTTGTTATATAAATAGAAATAAATACAAGAAGAAACAACTGGCCACGTATCAAAAGATGGTCAGTCCTTATAACTTTAGATGCATCAGCTAAGCAGTATGCCAATATTGATTGACTTGAAACATTGAACGTTGGTAGCATCCGTCACGATTGTCAGCATAAACAAATATTTTACTATAATACCTTTATAAATATTACGTCATAATTGGTATGTTTATACTCAGACTTATAGTTGAGATTACAATGTTGGAAATAGGTAAATATGTATGAATTATTTTCATTCATCTCAATAATATTGAGAATAAATATATAAGAAGATGAATTAAAATATGACTTTGAACATCCTACATACTTAGTACGATTATCTATGTAAAAGTTAAAATACTGAAGTGTGAAACTTCACCAATAATTACAATAAATTCAATATTTTATACATATTTCGTCGTAGCGTTAAGACCCCTCGCCAGTGAAACTTTTAAGCGGCAATTACAACTTCAATAAGCTCGATCAATTCTATAAACCTCTACTACCTAAGGATTATTCACAAATTTCACCTGATCTTTTTAATTGCATCGTATAAATCCTACCAATATAAAAAATGTGAACATTTGTGAGGATGGATGTATGTTCCAGTTTCACACAACAACTGCTGAACGTATTTGGGTGAAACTTTACGGTTATATAGGTTAAACTCCAGAATGACATAGAAGCTACAATTTAGCTAATTTATTTGGTTATAATACAAAAAAGTGGTAAAAATTTAGGAAGTAATATTCTACCTTCAAGTAGTGGCTGTGGTTGTGACAGCACTGAATCTCGAGACGCAGCTCGTCTCACAGGCTTTGCAGGTCTTGCTAAGGATTTAAGGCCGCCACTTAAAATTAGCTCCAGAGCTCTGCGACCTCCAGGGCCGTTCGCGCCTGCTCCCATCTGTAGAAACCAAAAATATTAACTTATATCATTACATATTAAAATTAAAATATTTGTTTTAAAGAATTTAATATTTTTTTTAAATCTGGTGTCAGTACAAAAATAAATTTTCCAGCAATATTTCTAACGTAAGTCGATTTAAACACATCTACATACAAATCTACATACATATGTTTAACATATAAATTACATAAATATAACTATTATATATAAGACTATGACAATATCACTCAATGAAATAGTAAAATTAGAACAAAATTCTAAGTAGGACGTGCTAAGCTTAACGAGAAATCATAACCACGGGCTTTAGGCATACAATGCCTGCAAATCAATAACAACATTGAATTGGTTCCATTGGGTAAATTATACATATATATACAGACACTTTTCAAGGCATTTTGTCCATCGCTCAAGTGGAACTCAACACGCAATGCACCGAACGAAAACATGAAAATACAATTTCATTTCCCCGGGAGGGAATCGAACCCACAACCGGTCACGTTTACAGTCACAGTACGCCCCTACGTCGCGACTGGCTTATACATATGTGTATAATTTAATATAGGTCATAAAGAATACACAAAAAAATGCACCATTACCTAGGCGACGTTAATTAGCTTATCTTACTTAGGTGAGAAGATAAGATATAAAATTGTTTTCGAAAAAAATTACATGAGTGTATATTTAATACTGTGGGTAAATGTAAATAACTAAAACCGAAAAAGGCAAGTTTGTACTGAAATGATATGACTGATCCATACTAAGTTTAATATCAGCTTTTTAATATTAGTGTTAGTAAAATATAAGCACAGATTCATAGAAAACATATTTATACAAAAAGTATAATTAGAACTTTATCGACCCACGCACCTGATTATATAAAATATGGAAATACCTATCCATTATCGTTTTGTTACTACTGTGAGTCTAAATTTGTTTAAGTTAATATAAATTCTAATTTGATTTATTGAATCAGTTCTGTGAACAAACAGTACCTCTACACGTTGGGAAATTGTAAACTGGTATAAAATATCGAAAATTTTTTTTTAAATTTTTACCATTGCCTGAAAGTAAAAAATATACTGAACGTAGTAAACATAAATGTGAATCATCACAATAATTGCATATGTCACTCAACACGCAATGTCTCCAGAATTCGGCATAAAGTGGGTTCATCCACCGAGGGTTCCGTACGATTTCAAAGATCGTCAGTTGAAGGCGGTCAACGAGATATACCTTTTAAAAGTTGACAAACAAATTTATGGACAATCATTTTGTATGAAATACGAATCTCATACAAAATGCAGCCAATGCTCTTATTTTTCATTTCTTATATTCACTAAGAAGCTTAATGCCGCTAGTAATCAAATATTGGAAATGGAAACGTTATATCTTCTCTCCTGATATACGACTGGTTTGTTCAATACAGAGAATTGCGTTTAAAAGAGATAGACAAAATATAAATGATTACACAAATTGGATGTTTCCCAATAAAATAACTTTCCACGAGGGCAATACAACGTTTTGGCATGCCGCCTGCTTAAACAACGCATTTTCTGTTCACTCATTCAATATTTTAAGCAGATACGATCAAATAGCATGCGAAATGTATACAATTTGGGAATTTCCCGAAAAAAATTCAAATGCGAAGTATTATTTTTAAGGTTGTTATAAACATATTGTCGTCGATAAATATTGAAGATGATATGATTATATGTTTATTCAAGATTGAATGAAGAATTTTGGATTTATGACGTAACTGACTGAATAGACTAGTTGTTGTTCAAATCACTTTGAAAAGAAAAACGTAGCGTAAGTGTAATTGTAGGTACATACACGTAGAAGTCTTTTTTGGTCCAGAGAATGAAAAAAGACCAGGAAAAAGGGGTATAAATTTATTATAACACTATGAATAAACATAAATAGATAGATAGACATCGATAGATAGAGAATTAATAATGGTTTTCCCTTTTGGACAAGGAACCATAAAAATTATTGTTGTTTTCAGATGACATTACGTTGATATTAAAATGACTAAATTTGTACTGAATCACTAAAATTAAAGGAAACCGTCATCACCAGCTGTCTGTCATTATTAATTCCTGAGAAACACGTACAAAATATTTTTCGTTATTTAGAATTAATGTGCGACATTAATAGTGTTCCGATTGTGTCAAAACATAAAACATCTACATTTTTGTGATATTAAACGAATCAGAGCTATTTGTATAAAAAAATATGGTGCGCGCGTCCGTCTATTTGTCTGTTAGAGTTAGACTGAATATAGAATTTGTCGATTTTATATTTTACAAGCAATGACGGACTCATTGGTCAGAGGAATGTAATTACCAAGACGCTATTCAATAAAGACCAGAGGCCTCTACTTCTCGATAGAAATGAGCAAAGGCCTCGTCTACAAAATACGCCAGATGCTTAGGGATAAACAAGATAAACAATATAAATGATTGCTATGTAGTGTGAATAATTTATAGCATACATATATGTACCTACCATAATTTAAAATTTATCCACGTTTAAAGCGTTTAGATCTTGAACAAAGCCACATTGAGATATTAAAACAAATACAATCATTAGGGTTCCGTACCAAAAGGCTAAACCGGGACTCTATTACTAAGACTCCATTCTCCATCAGTCCATCTGTCAGCAGGCTGTGTGTCAAGAACCATAATAGTAAGACATTTAATTTTTTCACAGATGATTTGTTCCTGATTCCAATATAACAAAAAATATTACTAATCAGAATAAAATAAATATTTAAGTAAGGAAAGAAAGTAGTCTAACTTGTGATTAACTTGTGGCAATCGACTTAGTAAGTGTATTCATTAAAATACACACACTTAAGGGAAGAGAACACGTAGAATATTATTCTTCTAAGTGTACCTATTGTCTATATTATTTATTACATTGGATATAAAATATAAAAGTAAAAAAAAAAGAAACAATTTACAAAAAGAAACGGTTATCGTTTCTTTTTCGACGGCATTAAAGCAACAAAAAAACAGCCCCATAATTATTTAATTTATTAAAATACAAGAACTAAACACAGCGGGGACACATTTAAAATACAGATTTATTACTAGATTAATAGATTTATTACTTTTATGAACTAGTATGAATTTAGTAATGTGACACTTCACTCCGTCACGCTGTATCTCGCTTGTAGCAGTGTTGGCAGAGGGATCCTAGTGTTAAGACACACCACCCTCTATTTTTCGCCGAACTCTGGAGGCATTGGGTGTTGTGTGGCGGAACTCAATGCCGCGAGTCTTGAGTAACTGAACAGCATTATTGTTTTATTTCAAGATAATTGAAAGAGATGACAAAAAGTACATATTTTAAGCAACTTTTAACGAATATACATATTTTCCTCATTTTAAACGTTATTTACGTGACAACACAATATAAAAGGGAACTCAAGACAAAGTATGTATTATATTTAAACAAATGCACTTTGATGTTCACATAAATATTTACGACGCGAAGCGCACGCGCTCTCAGTAATTTTAATAGTGTAATTGTTTTGCTTACTTGCCGGACTGACCGGTGGATTTACATACATATATTATTTTAACATGAAGATTATCCGTGATCTAGAAATATATTTAGAATAAAATATATAAAAGTCCAGTCAGTATATAATTCAATACAAACTATATATAATTCAGGATACTAATTGCTATAAATTCAATAAGAAAAACAATATGATAGGTTTCATAACAATCATTTTCTTTTTAAAGTTGCTATATATATCCTCAACAACATGACTGGGTATGTAGATGTCATCTTGGCACAGCGTCACTGCGAGCTTGTCAGCTGAGCGTTAGCTTTCTGCTCGAGGAAATGAATTATTTTGATTTTTTTTTATATTTTCGCTCTGTCGAGTTTCGCACTCAACGTGCAATATCTCCAAAATGAAACAAAAATTGTGGAACGAAATGTCTTAACGATAGGTACTCTTTGCCTTCCCAGTTATGTGTAATATACAGCGTGAAGCTTTTCTAAAATTATTTTTTTTATACATATTAATAAAAACCTTTTTTTTTATCATTTCAATTTCTACACAGTACCAAAGATACTGGAGAAATCCTGAGACCCCCGATGGACATGTATGAAGAAGTTGATGACAGTGGACGAGGCGAAAGAGGTATGTAGAGACCGTAGCGTTTGGCGCTCCGTTCTCTTTCTGGTTCTCTTCTGGCTTTGCCATACTAGGCAACATTATTATATTAATAAACACCAAAAAGGTAAATTACTAACCTATAATAAAAAAACGTTTAAGTATAATCATAATAAAACAGCAAGGAAGCGGAAAAATACTTAGTAATTTCACATTTTATTTATATTTTATTGTACGATAAACAATGATGTGGAACAAAAAGCTTCTCGACTTAAAAGTGCTTGTGACGCTTATGAGATAAAAATCTCATTCAGAATACATTAAAATCAACGTTCCTTTGTGGAAAACTTTGATAAAGGGAAAGTTCTCTTAGTTCTATTTTTAATATAATAAAGTTGTCAAAGTTAATAGGCTTTACAAAAAATTGGCTATTTAATTTGTCTGTATAGTACATAAAACTCTTCCGTCACTGAGTGACGCACAGGCAAACTCAACTCAGAAGTGAAGTCAACCGTGGGGAAGTGTAAGGAAACTCTTAAAAAAGGATTTACGACTTAACGTAAAATTAAATATCCTCGAGAAATATTCTCGATAAACCATATAAAATATATGTTAAAAGCATAAATAAAATACAATATACGAGATAATAATATTAAAATATTCATATAAATTATATACCTTTCGTAAAATTCGTTGACATCACGCTTTATAAATAGTTACTCAGCTGAAAACGCATACAGATATGAGATAGTGACGTAAAGAATATATTTTAATATAATAAATTTAACATAAACTGTAATACTACATAAGAACACATCAGAGGTGATGATATTTAAAAGTTAATGGTAATGTTCCCAGTAACGCTGTAGTAGTAGTAGTTTCAAATACAATTTGATGAACATTTACATTATACCATTACCTAGATATTTATAAGTATTTCATAAAAAAAAAATACTAACCGATCCTCTATATCTGATACGAAACGAGTGCATGCGCCTGCAATCATAAGTTAGTCAACTTTTAAAAGCTGTACTACAATCCTAATATTGATGCCGAGTACGGACCCCTCGGTGGACAAGTCCGCATTCAGTGAGCTATTCAGAAGTGTTTACAAAAATATTATTTGTTATGGAATATTTTAATTTCATTTAGCAATAGTGCATGTTTACAATAAGACCAAAGAACGTATATAATATATTACACTTCGGTGTGAGTGCAGATAAAGCTCAAACATTTATTAGGGTCAAGTCAGATAACTTAGTTAGCAGCATATCCATGACTCCTGATGACTCAGTTGACCCCGTCTGACTTAACTCGCACATTGTATGTAGCTGTTTTTGCCCGCCGCTGTTCAAAGAAAGTGACCTTATAATCGTGATGTTTTTAAATGACGCTGTTCCGCATATAGCGGGGTAGGCAGAGGGAACCTAATTTTAACCTTTAAATTATTTGTACGGTGAAGTGGGATTATTATACTGAAGCATATATATATATGTACGATGAAGTCATACTCGCGTAGTTAAACAATTTTTAACGACATAATATATAATGATGGTTATAAATTGCGCATTGCAGTTAAGTCAGAATCGTGCGGAGAGCGGAAAACGGAGTGTATTAACACTGAGGTTTCTCTCTCTCTGTGTCTACTTCGCTATACGTGAAGCATATGTGACACATAATGAAAATTCTTTCAGAATTATTATTATGTTATTATATATAAATATATAGAAATAACCATCAAAATGTTACGGTCTAATTAATTTTCTACTAATACCCACGACCAATTAATCCAATAAGGAAATGGTCTAAATAATTTCAATAATACCTTACATATTGTACGCAAGCCGAATGTAACTCTCACGAAATACACGAAACGGGTATTAACAAGTCAAGGTTGACATTTCAGTTTCAATAGAGAACGTGCAATCGTCAAATCACTTTCGTGGAATCTATTGTTCCTATTGCTAAGGCTATATTTGAAGTAAAAAGCTCTTCAGTACATTCAATACTTCTATTTATCTACTACGTTTTTTTAACTGTTTTTTTTTTTTAATTCAGAAAATTCACTGGTATAAAATGGCCTATAAATTTTGTAAGGCTCGTATATACTTACATAAATTATCAATTTAATCTATTTATTTTTTACTTTTTGTTCAGAAACATACTAATTGACGCTAAGTACAACTCTTTTTAACAAGTCAACAAGTGACAAAATTGATCAATTATATTAAAGAAAATAAAATCAATAACATATACTATATCATTGCTTTAGACAACATAATAACATACCACTGTTAATTACCCTTTTATTGAAATACAGCTGTAACACAAAAAAGAAACTTGGCAACCACCCCAACCAGAGGCGCATTGCTCTCTTCGATGCGGAAGATTTCGTAACATTGTAAGATGAGTCAAGGTCACAGCGGGTTTTATCACAAAGTATAAATTTCAGCCGGTTCGTAGTAATTTGGGGTAATGAGCGCTGCACTGAAATAGCTAAAGTAAACTTCTAACGTTTCGCTATTACAGGCGAACATTACGAGTTAAATGTTGCGTGTGCGGTGTTATAGTTAATTTTGACTTCGTTACGGAAAAAAAAATATAGAGATATATATAATCTATACGTTGCCGTAGATATTTTGGGCATTTGAAATAAAATACAAATTTAAAATATTGTACGTCTATAACATACATATTTTCTCTTATTATATCTAAAGTCTATAAATTGTTTGTAAATTAGTTTTGATTAAATCAAAGCCAACTAACTAAAGTTAATAATTAAGTATAAATGGTTGGTAAGAACTAAGAATATATTCACAGAAAGTCACTATGTGAATTAAGATAATGAAGATAATGTGTAATTAAAATTTTAAAAATATAGCTTTAAAACAAAAGGCAATTACTATAAATACAATTATATACAATATATCCGCTTAACCATTGTAAGGAAATAATTTACATAAAAGAAAAGAGGTCATAGATTCTTTATTAAAAAGTTCAAAGTTTAACATAAAGGTTTTATATCGCATGATTCATTTATCATTTCATTATGTTCGGATAATTTTTCTCTGCGTACAAACGTCAAGAACATTATAACTATACTCGTATAGTTACACTAAGTATCATCTGCAGCTTCTTTCATATTAATTTGAAGTGCTTGCATTTTAGCTCGTGACGTAATATAGCCTAGCCTTCCTAAGTAAATGGACTAACCTACAAAAAAAGACTTTTCTAAGAGTATCAGTAATTCCTGAGATTAT
Organism: Heliconius aoede; assembly: GCA_037355905.1. Taxonomy (NCBI): domain Eukaryota; kingdom Metazoa; phylum Arthropoda; class Insecta; order Lepidoptera; family Nymphalidae; genus Heliconius; species Heliconius aoede. The sequence goes on along the minus strand of JBAIZZ010000099.1, from coordinate 1,098,487 downwards.
CTCTTTCAAACAAACCAAATAAATTCTATAGCATTAGTTATCATTATAGTATACTACGATACATGTCCACCTGTACTAAACGTAAAAGCTAACGACATTAACGGTTTCCATCCTGAATGCTTTCATTGTAATAATCCCATATTAAGTATAAAGTTACAATGCTTATAGTTCCGTTGTTTGGTCTCCTTTAATTAGTAAGTGGGCTTGAGTCCTCTAATTACTGGCCTCGTGTGATTTAGTGGTAATTCACTTGTGATTCTTTATTTTTCTTGTAATCTATACAAATTATTAACTATACATATAGTATACCTATATAAAATTTGCGGCATTGAGTTCCGCCACTCAACACGCAATGCCTCCAGAGTTCGACTGAAAGTGGGGAACGGAGTGTCTTAACACCAAGGTTCCCTCTGCCTACCCTGCTGTGTGCGGGACACAGCGTGAAGCTGATAATATAAAATTTAAGTATGTCTATTTATCTCATATATCTATTCTTATAATATTAATATAAGAAAGTTTTATTTGCATTGTAGCGAATGAAATAAGAATACATTTCTCATACGGCAACAAGAACTAAAGTAAATTGTAAAAGTCCATTTCACAGAGTTATGCAAATATATTATTTCTAAAGAAAATACTCTCATACATTATAATTTCGTGGTAAATGTTATACAAAAAGTGTGCAAAAAAATAAGAAAGCTATGCTAAGCTACAGGTTTGATAATTATATAAAATAGTTTATAATTTCTAAATTTTTACCAGCCTGCGAAGAAGTCCAAAAGGAGGGTTATGTTACTAGCACGTATGAATGTATGCCGGTTCCCTTGCAACTGTTGAGCCAGTGAACCGATTTTGTTCAACGATAACGTCGTCGGATTTGAATTTATGGCATATATTAGTCGCAGGCGGATTTTTTGTTTCGTTCGTAATTTATAAATACATTCAATATTATCTAATTGTAGATAATCTATATATTTATAATACACAATACAATTTATCCTTCAAACGACATTGCTTTATAAATAAGAACTTTATAATATCAGAATAAATAATTAAAGTAAAACTCGCAATTTTTTTCTCGCAACTCGCAAATTTTTAGACATTAATATAATATTAATATTTTTAGACAAAAATAAGTATAGACATTAATTAAGAATATTTTTTATAATGAACAACAATTTCCGCTATGTATATGCATTTAATACAAAAAATACGAACCATTATTAATCTGACTCTAAAATTAACATAATGTGTTAATTACAATTAGTAAGAATTAATCTTTAACTGTGAAATGTGAGTAAGGCGACCTATATTTTACAAATTTTAACGTTAATTTTTTTTAGGTCAGGAATTTCAAAATGTAGAGTTTAGTGTTTGGATTCTCCGCCTTGTAAACACGTGTTAATACATACTAATAGTACACAGTATATGACTACAATTCAAGCTATGCGAAGATGACGCATAGCCCTAATATTTACGGTCAACCGATAAGCAATGATAACAATAAAGCAAAACACTGAGGTCGTATCAACCACAAATACTTTAAATCATCACCTTTAAAATTGTTATTTATTCGTAACCTATGAGAAATTTATTTTTATCAATTAGCTTCTTTAAGACTTTGAAAGCTTAACTTGACCTATATTAGTCAGTCTATCATAACCTTCATACATGGATAAATTAGATCGGCGTTCCACCAATCAATCTGTATCTAGGGGAAAGTAGAGAAACATATTGTCTACTTACACTCTATCTGCCTCTCTATCTTTCTCTACAAAAACGATACTTAAAACTATATATTAGAAATAAATAACATCACCCTAGTTCTTCGAACATCGTTCGGCATTATGCAAACCACGAACGTTCCCAATAATCAAAAAAAAAAAAACAAAGAAAAAACTTAAAACACAACACTAGCACTATACACGTATCACAAAACCAACTCGTTACTACGTACAAGATCGACCAATCCGATCACATACAAAATCAAATTAAATTATAATTGAAAACAGATATGTGATGTTGCGCACACGTCCGCGCGCGGCGCATGTGCGTCGTTTAATGTCAACGGCTCCAATGTATCCCAGAGACCAACCAGTGTCTCCTTGATAAGGCATAAAGAACTGTTACTTGCTCTTCCGTGTCCGTATTTTATATTTCCTTAGTTGTGAAGATGTCATTATGTCCGGCTATCAACAAGGTTCCGCACTTACGCCCTTTTACGTTGAGTTTATTATTTAACTTGTCAAATTTAATTAAAAATTATCTTATCTAATAAACAAACAAATGATAGAATTTAATTAATTATATATTCAAGGCAGAGTATGTTCTTCTTATGTTTATTTTAACTATATATAATAAATAATATATATATATCGTCTTATCACTTGTAACAAATAATCGTTTTTTAAGCTTTATAACTAATTCTATAAACAAATAAAACAGCTATGGAAAAATTTAAGGCCCATTCAAATTTTGTGAATGGAATCTCAGTATTGTACTTGTCGTCTTAATTAAATACTGAAGGGCTTATGGGGGTAGAATATCAATGAATTGGTATTCATTGATATTGTCTAATTAAAATAAATAAATACACAAAAAAAAAATACTATGTGAAAACAAAAAAACCTGACAAATAAAATATAGTAATATCTATAGAAACATAGATGAATTCAATAAATACAAAAAGTATTTTATAATTTTAACAGCATAATTGGGTTCGTTATATAAAAATACATTATTTTAAAGTTTAAAAAGGTAATTGGCATTACTCATGTAACGGAGTGACCAAGATTTGAGATGACCCGGTGTCAAAGGCTAGTGGCCTCACTTAATTTGCCCACGAACAATGAAGTTTGACCCACATAGCTACCGTGACACGGATAACTGTATACAATTGCAGGATCTTTGAAACTTTAGTTTTTCATTTTACAACGAATGACGTTAACGTCAAATATCTTTGGAATTCTTTTTGAAAACATCTCAGTACGTAATACTAGCTCGAGACTATCCCTATAATGTAAGCTTGTTACGTGACTTAAGATTTCTTCACCAGAGATCCTCGTGGTGCAGGGTTACAAGGGTGACTTTAATCACCACGGTTTTGGGTTCGATTCCCGCTAACATTAAACGTTGTATTTTCATTTCTTCGTTCTGGTGACTAAGCACAGCGCTCCAAAATTCTTAAAATTGACCTCATTGCAGATACAAGGTATTATAAATATTTTTGTTTGATGTGAAATCCCAATGGGATGTGAGTTATATAAGTAAAGTGTTGCCTTAAATTTTACACTCTGCATATCTAACCAGGCGTTTGCAGAACAAATTGACATTCATTATGTGGACGGTTGCCCCACACGGTGCCGACGTTGAATACTAAATTTTTTACAATGATCCATTTTAAAGTTGCCAATATATTGAATTGAAGTTGTTCAAATTGTTTTGTTAAAACTTGCTAGCTCTTGACATACAAAACTTTTTTATTTTTTATCATAACATTGAATAGAATTTTACATTATATTTTTTCTCATTTAGAATCAGATAAAAATACAATATAGAATTCTAATCAAATCCAAAATTCCAAATTGCAAATAAAAAAAATACATAACTAGCAACCCGCTCACGGCTTTGCTCGTTTGAACTACATAATAAATTATTTACTTGTCTATATTACTTTGTTTTTAATAATATTAGGTATGTTTTTGGTTTTATCACGTTATTAGATGCCATGAATGACATATTTTTTTTATTTATTTTCCATGAACATATATAGAAATTACCTCAAGGGACACCTAAAACCATCAATTGTAACGCAAAATTGTAATATCTTTTTAAATATGACATACAGTATCACTAGTACATTCTATTTTAAGCTGCAAATTTCAAAATTAAACTATAAGGATATAAGCAATTATCCACAAACTAAAAAAATCTGGCCTAGCTCAAGGACCTGTACAGCGCGTTGCGTAGTTATAAGACCATAAACATTAGGTGTCATTACCTACATTATAAAAGTTAAACTACAGACAGACCAAGTCGAAACTTGGCTTATTTTAATAATATATCTTATTTTAGAGAAGAAAATATTATTTTCATTACTAACTAGTTACTTCCAGCTTTAGAAAGTTAAGGCATGAGAAGTCACACAAAAGGTCGTAGTCAAAAGTAGATTGATTCCATTAAAAGTATATTTCTCTACATTCACAGTAGAAACTGTCCTAAATATAATATATTTCTCAAATAAAATTGTTAACAGGCTTCAAGAAACCCAAGAAAGTCTTCAAACTTTAATTGGAAGCCTGTAGAACAAAAACGAAATATTTGAAGCGTAACAGGTTGTTTGTTTGAAGTTATTAGTAATAAACAAGGGCATTTTTGTTGAAATAAAATTATTGATCTTTTTATTTTCAATCAAAATACAATAGGATTCACACATGACTTTATCTGCGATAAGGAGCCACGTCATGGAACATTACTTCTTCTACTTTTGACGTGGAGCTTTAGATGGTAAAGCTCAACGGTACAAACAGAACAGAAAATGGAGGAAACGAAAACGTAGCCTAAATAAACTTTTAACTTGTATAAAAATAATACCGCATATATAATACAATCACATTACTGCCATAAAATTTACATTGCAAATAATATAGGAGCAAAGTTGATAAAATTAAAAGGAAACATTTAAAACGACGTTAGATACAAGTTCAAAAAAGCAATAGACAATTAACATCGACCCGGAATGCCCTGAGTAAAGAACGGTGGGTAAAACCAAAGACATACGAGGAAGAAACTCGCTTGACAATAATTGATATTTTAAAATTATGATAGCTGTAGCTAGTAATTTATGATATAATAAAAAAACCCTTTGGGGCATTTTAATAGTGCATAAGAGTAAGTACCTATTAACAACATTCTATATTGTTGAAAAAAAAAATTAATAAAAAAAAACTTAGATTACACAAATTTACAGTAGTTTGTTTCAACAAACGTTTTCTGTTAAAAATGTACACATAACTTTGCCAGGGATTCAAACTTGCAAACCTGTAATTTAATGTCAGATAAGTTCCATTCGCGGCTAACCGGAAGCAATCAAACTAAATATGTAGTGCCAAGTGAGACAACGTAACAATGGCTATAGTATGAAAAATCGACAAAAAACATCTATTTCAAACGCAAAATTTTATTGGTATTACCAAATCAATGACTAATTTGACTTCAACATGCACCACAAAAATTTCGACAAACTTCCAACAATTTTATCGTCACAGGTAAAAAAAATATATAATCCGCACTTTGATCTTCAATATCTTGTTCGGTTTAGTTCGTTCAATAAATAATTTGCAAATATGAAAATTACAAAAACACAAGTCTCAGTAAAATTTGTCTTATGATCTTGACGTTTTAGCGGATGTGTATATTCGCGGCCTCCTGCAAAATTTTCAAGCACTCAATACCTTTATCGGGATGACACAGGCATAGCGCACACAATGTGAGCGTTAGAGAAAATTAAGAAAAGTAGTGCTTGGTATTTTCCCAATAAGCATAATTGTTATATATTTTCATGCTTACAGCACTCAGCAATAGGCAATATCCATAAAATACGCAGAAAGTGAAAAATGTAATGATAAAACTTTAAACAGGAATATCTAATAAAAAAACGTACGAGTTATGGTCTTGAAGTTAGTATCAAAAAGCTCAATGTAAAATAATTATAATGTTGTGACTGGTTGTTACAGCCAAAAATTATTATATACCTTATCACTATCTGTTGGAAGCGTCCCATATCCGTACCAGCTTCTCGCAGGTCTTAGCGTTGGTTCATCTTTTGGAGACAACAGTCCACTTCCCCAACGAACTATACCTTCAGCCACTGCAGCAACTCCAGGAGTCAAGGGACTACCATTTGGTGACTTAGGAGAAACTCCTTTTTCAGCCACCGGAGGTAAGGTAGGACGGGCACATCCTGTCCGTCTCTCATATATCCTTTTGCAAGTGTCATCGATATCAGTCTCAAGTAACCCCTTTTTATCGCCTCCACGCTTTACCTCCAAACCCCGCTTGTCATCCTGTCGTTGCAACCACTTAGGGTCAGAATCTCGTCTCTTCGCACTATCGTTGGAGTCTTGTCGACAGAGTAACGACTTTTTTAAGCTTTCACTGGAATCCTGCTTGTTTAAAGCTTTCTTATCAGATACCTGGCACTTCTTGTCGTCTTTTGATAATAACGCCCTTTTCAAACTATCAGATGAATCTTGTTTGTTTATTAGTTTTCTGGGACATTCTGTGTTAAGAGAATCGGTGGTTTTCGAGATGAGCAGTTTGGGATAATCGTAGGGCGCGTGGTCATTGGACGGAGGGTTTAATTCTAGAGATCTTCTGTTTTTCTTCTTATCGACGGGAGCAATTTGAGCCTTGGCCGGCAGCAATCGCCGCGGCAGGAGGCTGCGGTGATCAGCGAGTGGCGATTCTGGTCGCAACATTGTTGGCGGCGATGTAAGGCTGCCGCTTGTTATATTTCCCCTGTAACAAACAAAAACAACATTGAGTATATAGAATCAATTCATTTGAAGTTTGTATTAATTATACGTTACGTAACTATATAACAATAGGTTAGAGAACTATTGTTAATATTCAAATAGTAGAATACTGTCAAGTTTCATTTTATACACTGTTCAAAGTAATAACACTATTGTTTAAACCTATTTCACCGAAATTGAAACTATTAATTAACAATATTAAATATATACCTATATCTATATCAATAAATGTAAAAAATAATGATTTTTTAAGTTTTATCCTTATTTGTATCTTTATTAATAAACTTGCCATAATAAGAAATTAATTATCATTTTAATAATTTAAGTGAACCAAAGTTTTCCTGTCCACCTTATTAAAAAGACAACACTATTGTAATCGCAAACAGAAATGTTTAAAATTTACGAAACTGTATGATATACTTCGAGTCTACACCTTAGAGTTGAGAAAATATATCACGGATACGCGTTGATTGTAGGAAATTCTAATTTCAATTCAACCAATCAAATGGTTGGATAAAACATTGATTGATAGATATTATATTCATCGGCTGATACATAAAATGATATAAAAATATGCAAATTTTTATAGTCACGTATGTTTTTGCAATAGTTGATGTATAGGTAGTTAATTTTCGCTGAGCATTCAATACCAAAGCTAATTTAACTTATATAATAAATTGTAATTTATATTACTTATATATTTTTTTGTTAGACATATATAGTAAGATCTTCGATTTGCACGATCATTACACATTTTAAATAAAACAATTTAACTAGGTTAATCGCATATATTTAGTATCATACATTTTTGAAAACCGACTTTTAACGAATACTTAGCTGCAGTCGGTGATCACAGGTAGTCCGAGGCGGCATTCGTCTGTCACTTGACATAATTATTCTTTCAAACTACCGCCAACGATTTCTTAATTGTGACGTACAACGTCGGGTTTCCAAAAATATATCTACGTTACATATACGTAATTAATTCGTTTAAATATTTTCATTTGTTATACATATATATTTATTAAGCACATAAAAAACACAAACTGACATAGGTATATGTAGTATGAAAATATCTCTCGTATTTATATAAGGAGGACGACTATTATATTACCTTCAGCTCATTGATTACATTAGCTTTCCTCCAAAAAAAAGCTTTCGAATCGAAAATAATTTCGTTTAATCCTATTCGCAGATTAAAGTCCTTACAAATACAATTATAAAGTAAAAGTCTAATCTTGTTAGTCTCTTGCAGTCCGTTTGGAGTTTATACACTTTTATGTATCTTTTCTATCTACTGCCTAGAAATTAATTCTGTAAGAGCACTTAAAAATTATTAAATTATCTACAACATTTTTAAAAGTAGTAACACTGTGGACGAATAACATTTTTCCATATTTCAGATTACTATTTAAATATACTTTTATCTATACGTATAAATAAAAATTAAACTGTTTGTCTGTGATTTCAAAATAACCGCGTTTTCCCAAAACATCAAAAATTTACAAGTCTGCATACTGTCAGTAAATAATATACAAATATACATACATTGTTCTTCACATTATTTTCAAAGAAAACATTCTTTGCGCGCCTTCGAAAGAAAACTTTAGAAAGAAATGATTAATATGTCAAAAAAGAATGTTGTTTTATAAAAATTTAAAATATTCTCTATCATAAGTGGGCTTTGGTTCTCATCATTTTCTATAGACAGCTGTAAACATTAAAATCCTTTTGAACAACGCCAGAATGACGCCACGTAATTCATCATTACACTAATGAGTGTTTGAACAATTTTATTTATTTATTTTAACGTTCTACGCATATAATATAAATGGTTTTCAAAATGCACAATAAACTATGAATCGCTAATATTAACAATGTAAAGAGGTAGAGTCCGTCGTGGCGTAGGTCCACAAGTGTGCCATTGTAAACGCGACGGTTGTGGGTTCGATTTAAATTCGAGGGAATAGTAACAAGGCAAAGCGTGGCATTGAGTTCCTCCACTCAACTCCAGAACTCAGCGGAAAGTGGAGAATGGAAGTATCATAATGCCAACTAAATGTCTGAACACTAGGCTCCCGCTACCAATTCTGTTATGGTAGATAAAAAGTCAGAGTAGTCCACTTATGACTGAACTAGTATTTTATAATCTGTACCATACATTGATATCAATCAGATTCATAATATTAATAATTCGCCTGTAGTATACATGTTTCCATATAACAATAAATAATAAAACAAAATATTGGATGATCTTTATGAACGTAACCTACTTTTTTTAAGATAAATGTAATTCCTTCATTCGCAGTTCATCCATCCATCTGTGACAAACGAATAGACAACGACCTCTGCTACGACAAATAGCAAAAAATATATTAATCAAACTCAAAGCGAGCTCTAGTCCAGTAAACAAGGAAACTTGTCAACTTACGTAACGTTACTCAAATGCTTTATTCATCAGCTTCACGCTGTATCCCGCACAAACCCTTTGCCTGCGCTTTGGCTTCATTTCCTTCTTTGAATATTTTTTCTTAAGTAGTATACACAGACTCGCCATGTATGTGTAAAGCATTTGCAGTACATGCAAAGAGACTGACCTTTAATTTTTATGATTATATTAACATTTTGTCTAAATAGTCAGCTCTCCTCTACATTATTAAACCTACGTAGATGCTAAATTTCAACTTTGTAAATCCAATAGTTTCGTCGGTGCGTTATCTGTCAGTACCTCAGTAACGGAACAGTTTTTATGTGTAAATAAAGTAGGTTTTTTATATATAAATAAAGTATAATGTTTACATAGTGCAGTGCAGTGAAGCGTTGACGCCTTGAGATGCCTTACTTCCGTATTAGGTATTGACTTAACGTGTTTAATTAAAGAAGAAAAACCGGACAAGCGCGAGTCGGGCTCGCTCATAGAGAGTTTTGTACATAAATTAGAGGTAGAGCTTTTTTCTGAAATTCAGGCTTAGCTTAGCCAGAGCCCTTTCATCTGATACCTCACTTGAACTAGCGGCTTAAATATCAAATTTTGCCCCTTTTTAAGGCTACTATTTTTTAAGATTTACGCACAAATGTGCTTTCAGAAGTTTTCCTGAAATACTTGTGCTTGCTTGATGCTTGATGCTAGCTACCAAATTTTATAATTCCAGATTAACAGGAATTACTCTATTAATTTTGATTTCCTTCATAGTATACGCATTTTTGTAATATAAACAACCTTGTCTTTTTAAAAGTAAATATAGAAATATGAATAACAAAAATATCAGGAAATCATGGGGCCGTAGACCCGAGTATATGGTTTGAATTTCAACCCGATATCTTCAAGCGCTCCTGAGATAAAGGGTCTTGACAGACAGACAGTGATCTCATAAGGGTTCCTTTTTTTTCTTAAAAATACGAAAGCTTAAAAATACTTTAAATGCACAAAAATTTTACTAATAATATACCATAAATGCATCGCATAAAAATTCCGAGAACGTGTCGTGAACATAAATAACACAATATCTACATACATTTAAAATTTTCCAAAACCTGTTTGCCAAACGAGTTGAATAACATCAAAATTAGTCTAAATTTTAGGTGGCTTGCTTGATACGGCTAATAAAAATAAAGAAATTCACATATCGCGCGAAATATTCTTTATGTTTAAGGAATAAATAAAATATATTTTATACTTTCGGCAAAACATGTTTTTTTTTTTTTTCACTCAATAAGTGATTTTTTGTAAATTATAATGTAGAGTCCATTAATAACAACTCTTTCTACATTCTGCCATTATTATTTATATTAGGTCAAGTAAAGGAAATTATTTAGGCATGTAGATAACAGATTTTTTTTAACATTGTAAATAAATATTCCCTATACAAGTATAAGATCCCAACACAATGTAAGCTAGATTGCAGGTTATATATCATTTATAAATAAAAAAAACCATTACATAATTAAGACTTATAAGTTAAAATTATATATGTTTTATTCAATATATCATTAATTAACAATGCCAAGAAAAACACACATAAAATATTGCATTTTATAATTTTATTCACGATCATAATGTGCTTATAATAAATTATATATACACTCGTGGTCGCCGGCTGCCAGGACTTGTGTATGCCAGGACTTTATAACTATTTCTATAGTACTTTTATTTACTAATCGTTATCATTGAAATTTGGACCTACAATTTCGGGACATTGATTGTTTTTCAAATTTTATTTTAATTTTCCAGCTTCACGCTGTATCCCGCATGTAGCAGGGTCATAAAAAGGAACGTAGTGTTAAGACACTCCGCTTTTCAAATTCTGGAGTCGCCACGCCATGTCAAATTTCTTAGTTTAGTTAATCAGCCTTTTTGCCTTTTTTAACTTAAAGTTTAGTTGTGTTACATACACAACAGTTACTGTTGCAGCACTGTGTACTACGGTTCTTTCTTTATCAGGAGGGTCTTCAAAATAAATTATATAAAAAAATATTTGTCGTTAATATTTTCAGGCTCTACAACAAAAACAAGTTCTACGAAATCTATCCAGTAGCTTAGAAAAGAGAAGACAAAAAATTTCATAAATCGTATATTCGTGTTCCATTACTAGTTTTTAGGTACCTCGTAAGGAAAAATCAAAATCCTTATAGGATCATGTCGTTCTCCGTCTGTCAAAACCCTTTTTCTCATGAACGCGTGGAGTTATTAAGTTGAAATTTATATTAAATCAAATCAAAAGAAAAACTGCGAAAAATGAAAATTTATTGATATAGAAAAAAAATCATCACAAACTTATAATTGTATTTTTGTGTATTTTACACAAAATGAGTGCATGAGTGAGTGTTTTAAATTTTTGTAAATTGCACTTTCCATTAGCCCACAACCCAGAAACGCACCGTCGATGGGCGAGCCCACCTGAACAGTCTTTTTTTATACTAAAAAAAGATTTTTCGTAAAAATATAAATTGTACAGACACACTATTCAAATGTTTTATTATATAATAGAGTAATGAATGCTATTAGATCGACCAGTCGTTATATTTCTTAGAAGACATTTTTGGCAAGTAACGGCTGTAATATGTTCGTGTCGTTGTCAAACCGTCCAGATCTAGTCCGTGTGTTTACTCCGTGGCGCCAAGAGTTCAACAATAAATGTATAAGTTATATCTCGTACATTATATTTTTATGATCATTTTGTATCGATATATTATAACACAAAGGCCATTTTTAAAAAGACAAAGGAATATTTTCATATATCTAACAATTTCCATTAAAAAAAATCTATATCTGTAATAAAAAAGTTTTACGTATTATAATCTATATATATATATATATATATATATATATATATATTTTAAATCATATTTCAATCGCAGTAACTACGCACGTGTCGGCCACGTATAGAGCTCAAGATTAGCGTTAGTGGTTATTTTTAAATACACAAATCGTGAGCGTATGCGTCATTTTATAACGTTAACGGACCAGCTGATTAAATAAACACTATCAAGTTGTTATATTTTGTTATATAATAGATAAAATAGACAAAGAAAAACGACGACCTCTGTCGTGGAGGCAGAACGTCTAACTGTTAACGCGATGATTGTGGATTCGATTATTTTAATTAATCCGCTTTGGTTATAAAAACCTTGTAAGATGTAATATTTTTTTAATAGAGTGTTAGATCAGCAGACTAAAATAAATAACATTATTAAGGCTAAGGTCAGGGATTCAGAGGTCAAGCGAATGTTCTAACAAAATAAATAATTTGTACTATCATTCTTATATTACGTTATTTTTCGATTGCTTCGAGTAACAGGACTCTCGTCTTTTTAAATTGACTTGATCGATGTAATTTTTTTTTTGTTGTTTGGATTCTTTATTTTTAATAAAGATTTTGTAGTAAAGGAGCGGTTCTGATAAGCCATAATAAAGGTAATGAAAACAATTCATTCCCAGAGAGAGATTCAAAGTCACGACTATCCCGTTTACAGATGTTGTCCCATTGCGTAATATATCTTTTATTATAGTAAAATAATAAATATCCAAAAAAAACTACCAAGAACAAATATCTCTAAAATTGGTAAAAAAATAAAATACGGGATTTACACTAATATCCCTCTAATTAAACAATGAAACAAACTTTATCGTAGAGGAACCGAAGAGGGGACTTTTGGGATGAGATTAATATACTGGTGAATTTCTTGTACTCGGTTACGTACTTCCACCAAGCTTGAGCCTCATATATATGGCCGTCCGTGCAGGATAAAGGATCAGATTCTCGCGTCATTTAGGGTAGAGTAAGTTAGTCACATGCTAAATTGTGTATATTCCACTAATCTGACAATTTGAGTGACAGACAAAGAGTCACGTAAAGAAGGGGGAGGGCTAAAAACGAAGTTGCAAAGAAAAAACGTTCTCGAGGGTGGCTATTTTTTTTATATTTAAGGGAATAATTTACGAAAAATATATAATCTGACAAATTCTACAGGCAGAAGTAATAAAAATTGATCGATAAAGTTTAATGCAGCTGAGATGAATCATATATATCTTAACCTGACGCGCTAGATCATTCTTTTTTAACTCTTACGTACGACCATCTCTATAATAGAAACAATCAGATTGACATATTTACATTTTTAATAATACTTAGAGAATGAATGATATCAATATCTGACGCGCTCGAGTACGTTTATGCAACAGTTTTTTTTTTACACTTTTCAAAATCCATAGCCGCTCTCCCCACCGATCAAAATATATCTATTATATGACATTTTTTTCTTGATATCATCTACGCATCGCAACCCAATAGGTCGCGACGACGCTCGAGCAAATCATGAAACCTATACACAGATTCTACCAAAAACTCACCTACAAACAAAAACAAACCAATAAAAAAAACCACAATATATGTGTAAATAAAAGGCAAATTAATGGTTATAAAATGAAACAATATTCAATAGCGTTTTCGTGATTACGTAATAGAGCAATTACCTATTCTCAATACGACACGCGACACAATGGAGACGAGCGTTATACCGACCGAAAGGGCGGACGGCCTTGATTGCTTAGCCAGAGTTGCTGTTTCATATATACAAACAATAAAATTGTCTTTACTTATGCGAACCATATTGAGATTTAGATCAACCGGAATAATTTAGTTGGTCAATAGCAAGTAAGTACTATACTCTGTACTAATACTCTCTGTACTATACTGTGTAAGTAGTATCTGCGATAGGCTGTGGGCTCGAACCCAACCTGAGAATAAGTAATATTTAATATTTTCATTTTCTCTCCCTCGTAACAAAGACCCAATGACAATTTTTTTTCTTTTATGGGAGAGGAGAAGGCAAACGAGCGTTCGGGTCACCTGATAGTAAGTGATCACCGCCACCCACGACCCCGTGCAACACCAGAGGAGCTACAGGTGCGTTGACGGCCATTAAGGCCATAGACGCGCTATTTGAAGGTAATTGTGATCGTTACGTTCCCACCACTCAACACGGTGCACGCAACGCCAGAATTCGGCGGAGAACGCACGTGTCTTAATCGGACTGGAGAGTATTAACACTAGGTTCCCAGGTTACACGCGGGCATGGACAAATAATAATAGGTAGAAATTGTTCACACATGCACATTCTAACTGTCTATGGTAATTCTGACCGCAGATACAGTGGATTATATTGAAACCATTAACGTGAATGTAATATATAGAGCTAATGGCTAAAATGTATAATTCCCTAAATGTGTTTTGATTCAAACTAATAATTCCGGAGATAGCACGTTCTTCCAGACAATGTCTTCAGACAATCACTACAAACATAAATAATTACCTACACTTTTTATTTATAACCAGTAATAAAATAGTTAATTATGAATGTTCAACGTTATCTTGTTTAAATATATTCAATAAAATTAGCAATAAATACTCACCATTATGAAGAAGTGGTGTTTTGAACGTCTTCTACTGTGATTTCCTGAAAAGAATACATGAACAATTGTTACAAACATTTTATAAATACCTTAATACGTGTAATATTATATATTACTTTTACGTATAAAATATAAAATTCAGATTTTTAAAAAATACAAATAAAATAGAACGATAAATCTGACTGTATCAAAGTTAAAAAGCAAAAACCAGTTCAACAGTTTAGGATTTTGTCAAAAATACTGAACTGAAATTACATTATTACAAAATAGAAGAACTATCAGTCGGAGCAGGTTCTTCCTGCAATATTTAAATGGCTCCCGGCTATAAATTCAATTTTAATACAGTATATTTTCGTGTCTAATATTTATACAGAAACTGTATGGTAAAAATTGCCATGACGTTTTATATAGATTTACACTATTCATTTTCTGTTATCAACCAGTAAAAGGTGCGCCATTAGTTTGTGTCACGCCAACAATCGTGACGCTAGTTTATAATATAAATTTATATTATAATTATTTATTTTCATCTTCACGCATCTCTGTCATGATGTAACGTAAATGAAGATTAAGAAGAAGAAGATTAATTTTCGACATAAAGGCTCTCGGACTGAATCCCTAACCAATGCTACAGTGACACAAATATACCACAAAGGTGTTAATGTAATAATTAATTTAATCGTATAATAAATGTCTCACCTTTTTACAACTCTTTTAAAAATCGAACCGCAAGTAAGCCAGTTCATATTATTATACACGTAATGTCCGTCAAAACAAGTATTTATCACCAAAGCATCAGTAATATATTATAAATAGAATAAGTTTATCAATTATGTAAACAATGGCTACAGTAATATTTTTCTTTATATATGTATCTCCTATTAATTTGCAGGTGGACAACGAAGACCTGTGAAGAACGAAGTGATTGGATCTATTGATCGTGGGTTCGAATCCCAGTTGAATGAATGTATTGTTTTTAATATATAGAACACAAAGTCTGTCATTGTGGGCGTCACCTTACACGCAATACCTCGACCAGTGACGAGATAAGAATAAATTTACAATATAATATTATTAGACATATGTTATTGTTTAATTAGAACAAAAGTTGACAAGTAAGCTATTCAATCGAATACAAGTTTTTGATTTACTTCTAAAGTAAATAATAAATACGCAAAATGGAGTTATTATTATAAATATGATATTCACTAATTATAGTAAAAACAAATAAATATTTTTAAGTACAGTTACGACAAATCTTATAATTTCGTTTAGATATTATGTGTTGTTATTAACTTTTATGCCCGCGGCGTTGAAAACTCAGCAGAAAATGAAGAAACGGAAGTGTCTCAATGAGAACAAAATATCTTAACACTAGGTTCCCAGGTTCCCTCTGTCTACACTGCTATGTGCGGGATATAGTGCAATAGGTTATAAAAAAATACTTGTGTTTTACATAACATTATACTTAGATAGCATCAAGAATATTTTTTTAAAAAATGTTTATAAAACACTAAGAATAGTATGAAAGAAATCCCTTAAGCATTCTCAGAGGAAGGCCAAGTAGAGAACAAAAGATTTCTTACACTATATTTGTTTCAGAATCTCAAGACAGAACTTATCTACAACACAATGAATGTAACGAAACAAGTGACATAAAACTAGAAAAAATCTTGTAATGTGAGAGAGCACGGAAAAATATGCATATGAACTTATGAACACAGTGCATATTGCATTGAATATTTAAATTTATGATATTTGTTTCTTTACTTCAGCTTCACGCTGTATTACCACTTTCCATCGAATTTCACTTTTCTCCACTTAAAACTCCGCTTTGCCTCGACGCCAACAAAGAAAAGAAAATATAAAGTATTTCATATCCCCGAATGGGAATCGAACCCACAACCTATCGCGTTTCCAGTCACACGCCTGTGACCCTGCGTCACGACTGGCCTCAATAACTGATTGAGTAACAAAATCCATCGCTATTAGTTATTTATTTTATGTTCTTGCCAAAAACAGTATAGCACCGTCCTTTATAAGGTCAAATGAAATGGCTTTATAAGTTGGTCAATGGCATTGTCCGATTGATAAGGGATTGTGAAAAATTATGGTAATATTTTAGTCATCGCTAACGTGTGCCCACACGTATATGCATATTTCGATAAGACGAAAAATGTAATGTTTCCATTGTGTAAATACATTGCCATAGGGCGTTTTTAAGATCACTACTTTGAAAACTAACTTACAGTTAAATTTATTATAGCCACTGATAAAGTATTTAGTTAAATTCAAAGGTAAACAATTGTTTTATTAAATAATTCTTAAAATATTCAATAAAGAGAATATTAGTTAATATAGTAATTATAATAATTTAAATATAATAATTCCACCCAATGAGATCAAACCTACAACCATCGCTACTCTCAGATGCTATCCTACTGAGCCACGACGACCTCAAATCTAAAATACATATATAAGTAAATAAAATTTGAGGTCGTCATGGCTATGTTTCAACCAGATGAAATTATAAGTTAGTAACAACGTTATATAGATGGTGGTTTATTTCTAATAAATTTATTTATTAGTTTTAAATCACCATCTATAACTACGACTTGAGAGATGACACCTTGACCTCTTACAAGGAATAATATAAATAGTCGATTAAATATTTATTTAATTGACTATTTATAAGTTTTAATTAAAAAGCAAAAATACATAAACTATTTAAATAAATAGTACATTCGAGTTAATTAAAATTAATAAATAAACAACAAAGCCATAACCAATCCGACCACAAACAAACGTTAATAATAAAGAAATGGTAATTAAACGTAAAATATGTCCAGCCATTGACCGATATCACATAAATAGATATTAGCTTATATCTTTGTGTTTTTTATTCGATAAGTAAAAAGTTACACTTGAAAATTATCTAAATAATTAAAAATCAACATATTATTATCTGTAAAAATGTAATCCCGGATTATAACTTTATACTTTTTTCGCTGTACTTGAACCCGTGCTCGTAGAACAGTGTCAAAACGCATTAGTTAAATATCCGGTATATATGGGTTAATTTTCATAAGTACCGCCTAAAATAATTATCTTAAATAGCTATACAATCAAACATAATAAAAAAAATATTTTTAATCCAAAACTAACTAAAAATTTTATGGAATTATTATGGAATACTCTTGGGCCAATTCTCATTTAGAAAAAGTTTTCGCTACAGCATGTTATTATATATTAGAAGCTATCTTGTCGTGAACGATGTGTTTATTGCATTAGCCGAGGCAAGGTCAATACGATATCGTATCAAACTAAAGATAAAATTATCTTATCAGGGGAGAAATCTCACATAATTACCATAAAATGACGTGCATTTACAAAGCAATCACGTTTTACCCCTTAAATAAAAGTGTAGACAGAGGGTACCTAGTGTTAAGATAATCCGTTCCCCACTTGTTCGTGTTCGAGGAAATGAAAATAATTCCTACCTCCGAGTAGGATCGAATCCACAAACGTGGCGTCTGCAGTCACACGCTGTGCCAGCCACGGCGTTACGACGTCCAGTCCATATATAGAAAATTTAACTCTTTTCTCTATTAACCGTTTAACCAGAAGTCTGTGTGTTAGACTTAGACTTAACACTGCATTTTGTCTAAAAGACTATCGTCGTGTATAATCAGGCAGCTGCGCCGCGATGGCGCCAATTATAATTACTAATAATCTTGTCATTGACTTATAATAATTATCATTATTTTCTTTTATTTTAATATAACAGGTTTTTTTTATTTTTTTTATTACTCATAGAAGAACACTTAAGTGTGGCTGTTACTTTAACACGACGGTTGTGGCTTCGATTTCCACTCGAAGAATGAATTATTATATATTGACATTTACATTTTTCCCTCTGGCACCAGTGCAAAAGTCCGGCGTTGAATTCCTCCACTCAACACACAACAGCTCGAAAAATTCGGCGAAAAGTGGGGAACGGACGATTCCCTCTGCCTACCCTGCTATATGCGGAATACAACGTGAAGCTAAGATTTATTGAGGTGAGCGAAGCGAAGCTCTTACTGGTCAACGGTGTGTTTCGTTGTAATGCAACTCCTCCTTGACCGTTAAACCAACAGCTCTGAAATTTTTCAGGGTCGCTGTGGACGACAAGGTGATCCTAGCGAAGAAGTTTGAGGATAATTGTAATTGTAGTTTTTGAATAAATAGTCAAAATGTGTCATATAGAGTTAAGCTGCGAACGTTTTGAAATTCACACGATCAGATTGAATTTAGACTAATCTAATCCAGCAGGTACGGACAAAACCGAGCATGTGGCGTCGAGCATGTGGTGGATCCTAGTTTTAATAGCTCCACAGTAAAATCGGTAATTACAAGACGAATGTTGACAAATGAGATACCCATCGATTTGTCTTCATCGCTGAAGTGTCATTACCCGATTGTGTTTTAATATATTAAATGTGGAGGATTTAGTCAACCCTGGCGCTATCAAGGCCTAATTACAGAGTTGGCAGTTTTATTAGTTGTAGTTTTAATGGCAGACGAAATTATATTTAAATGGAAAATATTTGCATTTTCGAGGTCACCTTGAGGAAAATGTTCTAATGATCTTTAGTGATGAACACTCAATGTCTACTATAGACTACTATAGCATCGAATGTGAAGTCGAAAATGAAATACGTACTGCGAAAAATTTTTACTAAAGATGCAAATAAGTAGTGTCGACATAATTATGCCATTGTACTAATATAATACATATACTATAGTTGTTGATTTAAAATATCAACTACCCATATGTTTTCTCACCTTTATTCTAATTCAAATTCAAAATATTCTTTATTCAAGTTGACATTCAAGTATAAGCACTTCTTCAAATGTACCATCTGAGTGATATGCTTCTTTTTTCAAGACTAAAATATCGCACATATCAGTTGTTAATAATTACATGTTAAAAGCGCGACGTTGATTTCCGCGACTCAAAAAGCAATGTACCGATGGAGTTCCCTTTGCCTTCTATATACGGAATACAGTAAGAAGTCAAAAATAATAAACTTAACAATTATAATATGATTATTACGTATATAATATGTATATATTTATATCTGTGGTACAGCATGGCTGCTTCCGACGAGCGAGTGATCGGCGAAAGTTGTCAGGAGCTGGTGAAAGTTATCGAACGTAATCGACGGCGCCGGAAGAAAGCCATTCGTTCCCTTGCTCAGCTTTAATCCTGGCCTCGTATTATTTAGTTGTGGAGATTTATTTTACTATACAACTTAAACAAATTCAACACACTTAATGTATTTTAAAAAAAACTTTCATAAATTTACAATAGTAAGCATGTTTTAATCATTGAGTGAACATAAAGCTACTACCAGCTTGGAATATGGTCTTGCTGAGCAGATCCGGCGAGAAGCTCAACTCGACGGTTGCTTTTGTCAATACGGGACTCAATTTGCCAATACTGGCAGCTACTCTGTGTGACATTCAATAGATATAAATTTCACACATGTTACTTCTTACCACTTACACATATTTCAAACCAAATCTGATAAATAACAAAAAAAAAATCCTTTTAATATATGTAGTTTAACAGCATCTTTTATCATATCTAAGATAAATTTATAACAAGAATAAAGTTTAATATTTTTTAAACAAATATTTAATATATTTACATGTGTATATCTTAGTAGTTTGAACAGACACAGAAATTTGTTTGTCTATTGGCTTATAAGTCTTATTCAGACTTGTAGACAGCTTGGTTTTTCTTTAAAATAAGAAAACCTGCTCTTAAATGCATTATTTTTCTTGTTTTATATATACAAAATATAATTTTATAATATTTTTTTCAAAAAATGATTATGTAAGAAATTAATTATAACAACATTTATTTATTGTTTATTATTGATTTTATTTGTATGTAATATTTATTGATTTATTACTTAAAGTTGTGATTATTTCATATCTATTTGTTTTATTAATACATATTATATTATTGGAAAATTGATAGTTTAAATAATCTTTAATAAAATCAAACACAATTTTTTTTGCAGTCTTCAGAGAACTTTGTTTCAAGACATTTTATTCTCCACCTTTTGCCAAAATTTGAGACATAACATGTGAGTGTGGTGGAGTTCAACTGAAGTGAAGGACTTGCAACCTTCAATTATTTCAAAGTTAAATACATTTCATTTTATCTTGTATCTGAGATATCTGTTTGTTGTTCATGATTGTAAGTGCAATGTCAGACATTGATGACAATGATAAATTTTCTTAGACATCATAATCGGTCATATAAGATAATGTAATTTATCTTTTTATCAGCAGTGTTAATTCAATTCATTTCCCACTCTATACAATTTTCTAGACATTGAGTGTTAGGTGGCGTAACTTAACTATGTACTTTGTCTTGAGTAAAGAAAATAAAATAAGTCATATTACCTTACTGATAATCAAGCCCACAATTGTGTTTATAGTCAAATGAAAAGTTGTAATGCTTTTGATCAATGCATTAATTATTTTTTTGTGTTGCAAAAAGACAATAGCTCACAACCTTATTCTCAAACTTAACTAAGACAGTTTTTTTTTTAAATAAGGTAAAGTTGGTATAATGATAAAATGTAACAGAACACAAGTATTCAAAACTTAATTCAAACATAAATTTAGTTTTACATACTACTATTTTTAGGATACTACTATTTTTAGGATTCCTACTTCGAAAATTTTAACTTATATT
>JBAIZZ010000099.1:1030499-1076882 GCA_037355905.1 Heliconius aoede | reverse complement strand
ATACAGTTCCAGCATTTGTTAAAGGAATAAATAAAACAACACAAATACTATTTGGATATAGGTTTCTTTTAAATTAAAAATTTTAGAAGCACCTAAATAATAAAACAGATTTTAAAACATGCAAACAGATAACTATAAAAGATAGGTACAAATACAACCAGACTTACGTTAAATTGTGAAGATCACAATACACTTACTTACACAATGGTAAAAATATAGAAGAAAAGAAACTAAATTTATGAAAATAATTTTAACCTACTCTACACTCTTGTATATACCAGTATTCCTTTTGCTTACAAAGCTGAAAAACTTCACGTGTATGACACTTTACAATCATCATTTTACGAATATTTATAGGTTTCAGACTAAAAAACTGCTAGTTTTGAATAAAATGTATATTCTAGAACCTTCAAAATATTTGAGATCGTGCTAGTGCACGAGCATGTACACAAGGGCGTAACTGTAACGCTACGGTTGTGGGTTCGATCCCCACACGAGGGAATGAATTATTACTTATTAATATTTAAAGTCTTTGAATGGCGATCACGTCTCGGCAAAAGGAGTATAGGCCGCTCTCCAACCAGGTGGACCGACGACCTAAAGACAGCGCGATACGGCTGGATTCAAAGGACGCAGGAACGGACGGAGTGGCGAACATTAGGAGAGGCCTATGTCCAGCAGTGGACTTCAAATGGCTGACGGATGGATGGGTGTATATTTAAATCTAAAAAAATCTTCGCTTTGGCATTAAGGCATAATCCCGGTCTTGAATTCCGCCACTCAATAGGCAATACTACTAAAATATTCAGCGGAAAATGGAAAAAGGAGCGTCATAACACTAGGTTTCCTCTGCCTACCGTGCTGTATGCGGGGTACAGCGTGAAGCTTATTTATTAGTTATTTTTTATAAACATCGGAAGAAAAGCTATTTTGTTTACATAATATGAATTGCAGAAAGCAAAAATCCATCCTTGCACTCTATTATATTACAAGCTTAGACATTACTCAAATTTTAGAACCACAGAAAGAAGTATTCACATAACAAAAAAAAAGCATTTTATTCATACAATTCTAGAAGTGAGTGAATTCTAGTAGAGTAAATAACAATTTTTGAATTTTCTTTGATTGAAAAGGTCCACTTAATTTTTTTCTCTTTATTAGTCCTTCGATCGTCGCTAAAAACGATGAAATTAGCTATTTTTGTCTCTAAAACCCTAGCGATATACTAGAAAAAGTGAATATTTCTTAAAATGTTTTTTTTTTCTAAAATTTATAGAAAATTTGCTCTTTCTAGTATAATTCTATGCTATTAAGTTTGAAAAGGTGCTTCTCCGGTTTTCTTGGGTGCTTTTAATTAAACTCTCTTAATTTAATGTTCCATGAGAAAAGATTGAGAATCTCTGCAATAT
Organism: Heliconius aoede; assembly: GCA_037355905.1. Lineage (NCBI taxonomy): Eukaryota > Metazoa > Arthropoda > Insecta > Lepidoptera > Nymphalidae > Heliconius > Heliconius aoede. The sequence continues at coordinate 1,075,473 of JBAIZZ010000099.1, read as the reverse complement.
TTATATGACATATCATAAGATATGCTAGCTATGCGTCATAAAATAAGCTAGATACGTGTATTTACAATATTAATATGTGTAACTGCTTATATTACTTAATATATATATAGTGAGTAGACAATGTAAATCTTGTTATTGATCATTAAGCTGATTCTTACCTAAAATGCAAAACAAAATATATATGAGTAAAATTTTAATTTTTTTAGAATGCACCTACATATTCACAAGAATATACACTTTTTATTAATCTCCTACTTACCATCTAAATATGTACTAAACATTAAAAACATAAGATTGCAAATATAAAATAACTTTCTTTCTTTTATTATATTTACACTAGCGAGAATCCAACAGATAATTCTAACATATACAAGATATTTATATAAGGTTCCTGCTTAAGTCATTAATAAATAAACCAAACATACTCCATATATTTACAATTGTCAAGTAACATAATCAGTCTTATATTTTATTTGAGAGAAGTATACTTCCAGGTAAACTAAATGGTCCAAGTCGAGATCTAACATCTACAGCTCGTACTGCAAAGTAATATTTGTATCCTGCCATGAATTGTGTTAAAGTGCAGGCCATTGGTAAAGGCAAAGCTTTAACATCCCCAATTTTTTTCCACAATGAAGTACTTGGGGGCGAATTAGTTTCTTGATAAGCATACAATTGATAACTAGCTATTTCTTCATGGTTTTCTTCTTGATAACCATCTATTTTCCATGAAATGACTATGCCATTGTCCACTTTGGACAGTTTTAGTTCAGGTGCGGGTGGTAAAGCTTTCCAATTCGGAGGCTGATACTGTTTTATAGAATCTGGTAAAGGTGCTGGATGTTTTGGTGCAATCCTTGGCAGTCTTACAGAGTTGCATTTTTGTACTGCTCCTGGACCTCGTAATCTCGAAACTGAAAAAGATTATTTAATACAAAAATCTCTTAAAACAGTAGTAATTTAAATTTTTAATTGTCGATAACATGAAAAAAATTGAGAAGATAAGAATAATAATAGAAAATTTCAAAACATTATTTTTTTTGTTTAGGTGATAAAATGTTTACAACATACCATGAGGCGATACTGGCTTCAACATAATAGTCTGTCCCGGTCTGACTGGATTCTGTGAACCACTTATAGGTATATACACTTTTCTGGGACTATTCACTGTATTTACAAATTGAGGTCTCTGAGACGTCAATAATGATTGCTGCGGAACTAATCTGACTGGAGGCGCTATGTTACGCGGCACCACTTTAGAAGGAGGTTCGTCATCTGTTAGGTCTACAGTAATGGAATTGCCTTGCTGGATTTTGTTAAATGGCCTTTTTTCTGGTTTAATAGCCGGTGGAGAAGTTTTTACACCATTTGGTACTTTAGTTGCAAGCGGAGAAGATGATAATTGCTTATTATTCGTAGCTGCATTATTAAGAGCTGGAACCAACCTTGGCACAGGTATTTGTTGATCATTTGTACTATTAGTAGGTCCTTTCAGTGTTTTGGAACTTTGGCTTTTCACTTTAGCAGGATTAGGTGAATTACTTGGAAATTTATTGCTGGGCATAGGCCTCTTCCTTGTGATCGATGTTTCTATCATCAACACTTGAATGCCAACAGAGCGCGTTATTTTTAACGGAGCAATAACTTCTCCAGTGTTTTTCCTCTGTTCTTCTTGGATAGATTTTAAGACTACTTGTAGATCACGGTTTTGTCTTAAGAGACTGTTAGTTTTTTTCTTATAATCTTCTATATTTTGTGCCATAGCCTTCAGTTGTAGATTAATGTCACAGAAATTACTTCGATCAACAACACTTTCTACGATTTTAAGTATACAAAACTCTTCTAATTCTTCTCTTGTCATTTCCGCAAAATTCCTTTTACATGATTTAAGGAAATTAACTGGTAAAAGAGGTTTCGGGGAGGAAGTTTTCAGTTCTGTGTGTTGAATATTTTCGTCCAACTGTTTATCTTTCTCATTTATTTCTTTTACTGATTCGTCATCAACTTTCGATTCCTGCGGGAACGCTGAAAATATCAAAAAAATATAAAGTTAAAATTGATATTTAAGAAATTAATACAGACTACAATTTGAATATGTAAAACTGTATAGAAAATATTTACGTGGCATTGTTACAAGGATATGTTCATCACCATTAAAATAAAATTAAGCTGGCAAATAATTATATCTAACAAAAGTATAACAAAATTATAGAAACAATTGTTTGATAACTATATTGTAATAAATATATTGTAAGCTACTATCATTGATTTATATCACAAACTTTTTCAAATAATACATACCTTCACTACTTTCATCAACATTCATAATAAGATCACTGCCATTTTCTATAGTTTGATCTTTTGTTTCTTCATCCTGAGGTATGTCAGTATCAGGTGGGACTAAACTATTCATGTTGTTGGTATCACTAGGAGTTTCTTCATCAATTAACATGATATCATCATCGTCTTCTATACTTATGCACTGTTTTTCATTGGATTCTTTATTTTCAGGTACTGCTTCAGGCGCTTGCTCTTCCTCATCATCATCAGATAAAATATCGAGAGTGTTAGATAATTTGCTTATATGTAATAGTGGTTTCTTTTCTTTTATGTTGTTTACAACTGTAACTATTTCTTTACTTGAATGATTATCTAGTTCTATATCTTCTTGTACTACATTCGACATATTAGCTTTTAAATTCTCGTTATTTGAATGTTCATCATTATTTCTGTTTTCTAAACCTAGGGTCTCTTCGATGTTTTCCACATTAGTTTTTGTTGGGTAATTTTCAGTGCATGTTGAGTTTTCTGACGGAACCATTTTCTCTGCTTTTTCAGTTTCTTTTTCTACGTCACGTACTTTGTCGTCTACCACAGTTATACATTCATCATCTTTTTCATCAGCTATGTCTATTACTTCATAATTTTTTACACTGTTACTAGTTTTTTGATTTGACTCATCATCCATATCTTCTTCTAAATCAAAGATTTCATCGTTTTTACTTTCAGATTGTACTTTATTTTTTATAGCACTATCCATTACATTTTCAGTATTATCTGTAATATTTTCTACTTTCTTCTGTTCTTTGCTTTTATCTTTTTCAATTATATTCTCATTTATTTCGGTAACATTTTTTACTCTCATGGTAAATTCTGTCTCAGAAATACCTTGCTTATCTGATTTATTCTTTTCTTCGTTGGTTTCAGTTTGCAACTCTATTTTATGTGGCTTTTCAGAGACATTGTTTGTTTTAATTTCTTGTTGTCTCGGGTCATAGTTATTTGAAGTAGAAATTTGTTCCTTATAAGAGATATTTTTCGACACCGGTTCTAATATAATATTTTGTTCAATGTTATCTGAAGTTGTACTTGAGTCAGATTCTTTGTCTTCATTCAGTTCTCTTATTACATTACCAATTATTTCTGCATTGTCATTTTTATTTAGATCTGTCAGTTCTATCTCGTCACGTACATCTTTATCATTATCGTTTTTAATTGCCATATCATCTATTTCTATTTTTTTCCCCAAATTATCCTCTTTTTCTTCACTAAAACTTTCAGATATATTTAAATCTTTTTGAAAATCTATGGTATTTTCATTTTCCTTATTGGTGCCGACGTTATCTACTGTATCGGCTACTTCTTCTTCAACAATGGTTCCATTTATATTATTAGAAAGTCCTTGATTGCTGTCCTTATCGGCGCTATATTCATTTTCAGCGTTAGCATTATCTTTATTACCATTTACTACATTTCCATCCTTTTCAAATACGTCAATATCTGTCAAGTTATTTTTATCGTTACTTATGGTAATGAATTCTGTAATGCTTGGAATATCGCTTTTAATTTTATATGTAACATCATTGTTAGTAATTTTCGTATCTAAGGAAAGTGTTTCTTCTTCTGACATGTTACTTCGAATATCAATATTTGCATTAGTTTTTAAAAATAATTGCATTGTTCAGCATTTCACTTATCTTCGTAGCAGGAACGGAATGTTCCTGAAAATTTAAATGTAACATTTTATAATCTCGTAACACTGTAGTAGTTGTAAAATTATTTAAATATATTGTAATAAGGACAGTACATTCGGCGAATGTCGGCCCCCATACATAATTTAAATTAATAAACACTTCATAAATAAATATTTGCGAAGTGATAGCGGTCAATCGTGGCCCAGGGGCACGTTTGTGACGGTAAACGCGACTAGTTGGGAATTCGATCCCCACTCGAGAAAATAAAATGCCACCAAAATTCGGTAGAAAAAGCGGAACGGGTGCTTTAATACTGGGTTCCCTTCTGCCTACTCTATACTTCTGCATACTTCTTTATGCGGAATACAGTGTGAAGTAAACAGTACATGAATTCGATATCATCAATACTTTTATTTTGTCAAAATTTATAAAAATACGTTAATTAAATATAATAACACAACATCTGTATATAGGCTGAAATAAAAGACTATTAGAACTTATTTATTTATGTCTTATATAGGTCGCTTTCATTTAGGTCTTATAACGTAATAATTATTACACAACAGACAAGCACTAAATACACTATAGACTATAACGTAATCCCTATGTCATAAACTCTTACTATTCCTATATGATAATATACCTATACGAACAGATATTTTATTAGTCGAAAGCCTAATTGAAATGCAAGTAAGATGACTAAAGCTCAAAGTCACCGAAAACCAAAAAGAAACATTTATATTTTCAAATAAGATGAATTGCCTTTTGAATTATACGACACGGCATTTGGTTGTATACAGTTTTTTTCTCTTCTCTTATCTTATCCCAGCTAGAAAAATAGCTAAATAGCTTAAATATGTTTTTTTTTATTCCACTCTGTACAATTCGAAAATTTCATCCCGAAAAAAATCGATGTTTTACGGTAGAGTGTGACATCCACGAGTATTTTTGCCGAAGCTGAAAGCTTTGCTTACTTGGTCAAATATGTTTTAATTTATTCATTTATCATTTATGAACTTTAATTTTTTTTTATCCTTTGTCACATCACTTTTATTAACTGTACGTATTCTGCTACCAGAGTATTTATTAATTTGTAAAAAATATTAATTAATCGTAAGATTAAATAAAAAAGACAGTAAGTCAAGAGTAAGTAATCTGGTGATTCCCAAACTTCATTTATTTGAAATTAAATTTGTATGTCTTTAAGACCAGCTTGTTAATTTTTTTAATAGTTGTGTGTTGTCATATTTTGTAATGTTTGTGGTTTAATATTTAATTAATTTACTTTGTTCAATAATTCTACTTTTCCATAAGACTTCATTTTAAACCAGATATTTGTACATATCAATTATATAACTTTGAAGGTTTTTTGATCTTTTCATTATTCATCTATACCGGAGAAAAAAAATAATATTTTTTTATATAATTATTCTAACATTTAAGTAAAATAAGCATTGTTTGAAGGAATTTTTTTGCGGTAAAAATTATACTTTTTTTCGCAAAAAAATATATTCTAAGAAATACTAGTACGTAAATAAAATATGCATAAATATCTATTTAATATAGAAAATGATAAACCAAACGAAATAATAGAAAAAAAATAAAGTTTCATTTAATAAAAAACCAAAAAAGAGTTATTATTACACGTTTATAATCCTTACACGTTTTTATTCATCATCCATATACATAAAAAAGAAGTAAAAAAAAGATAAATTCATAAGATAATTAAAATGACAGCGCAATAAAAAAACATACATCAGAAACGTCAAAGAACACAACAACTGTTATCGTAAAACAAGATGGTTGCCGCGCCGATAAAACCACACAAAACATACGGATAAAAATTCCGCTTTCGCTGGCGTGGAGCTGCACTCATGCCAGTCTTTTGAGGACGAAACCTGCCAGGTCTACTATCTCACCTAACCCACAGATGCCATAACGTATAGAAGAGAGATAGAATCATGGAATACCAGAAATGAGGTGAATGTGGAAACGACCGGAATGGTCTGACATCATGAGGAACAAATGACTAAAAAAACAATTGATAAGTGTTTTATTTATGGAAATACGTAATTTAAGAGATTTTAATTCTAAACGTCAAGGCCGATGTTGCCAAATTCTTACGTTACGATGACGTTTTTGATAAATGTGCAAAACGGCATAATTCTATTTTGATTTATTGAATTAATAATTAAAGTTTTCATCAACAATAATGTTTTTGTTAAATTTATTAGTATATTTCCGTTTAGTAATGTGGCTATAAAATAAATTGCAACATACAAGTAATTTAAAAAAAAATTGAACTAATATAAACTACGAAGGTAGAAGGTTGAACTAATATAAAAACGAAGATATAACTTGTCTTCCTTCAAGGAAGACAAGTTATATCTAAATTGGTGATATGATACCATCAAATTTAAGTATTTATTATTTCATGTAATCATTTAACAATAGAAAAACCGTTAAAATAATAAAAATAACAAAAATTAGCAAACCCGAAAACAAATGTATGCTAATACTAAAATAATAATAACGAAAAAAATGCAATAATTATCGTTAAAATGCTTTAAAAGAGTATACTACGAGCTGAATGTAAATTATATATCATACATTTACCGGAAATCCAACAAATTTGTCAGTATGTGTCACTCGAGAACGAAGAAGAAAGAATGAGAAGATATGATAATCGCGACGTACAAACGCACCGCAACGCGATTCACACCGTACTGACTAGCAGAAGGACAGAGAAGAAAATGGCCGCCGAACAAGTGTCGCCGCGCGTGGTGAGAATACGAACTACATTATACAGAGAAAATGTAGTACAGAGACATTGGTTTCGCCATACCGGAATGTTTGTGCTCAGGTGAGAGCAAGACGCCCGCTAAAGTAGTGCACGCGACAGAAAGAGACAGCAGATATTGTAACCTTATCAGAATTTATTTATTTAGAGCTTTACTACACTACTCTGCACGTCGCGTGTAGTCGTTCTAGCTACATATGAGTCGACGCAGTTAACGAGAACTCATTCTCTTATTATTCTACTATTTGATAAGTGTCATCTCTACTATATAAATTAATATATATGATGAGGTACCGAATGGACTGTTGAGAGCGAATAACATTATTTAAAACTTCTTTACATTTTTAATTATTCTAGAAGATTAAACATTATTCTTAGTAAAGAATTTGTACAAAATAATTAAATAAAAAAAACATGGTAAAACATGCGAATTTCATTATTGAGATCACGCGGCGTTGCCGTTTTGTACAGCACAGGGCAACGTTGAGTACGTTGAAACTGCCCGAACAAGGCCGAAAACTGCCGATACACGCCTAGGCAGGTCAGACCCAAACGTCATCACTAAAATAGATATTTATCTGGTAGCAGACTGATATTATTGTAAATTCAGATTCTAGACTAATGTTTGGTAGTAATCTGTACGCCTTCTGTTCAGAATGATTCTGATTCTGATTGAAAGGCTATTACTTGGGAGTAAAAAATACGCAGACAACTGTTTTTAAAATAAACGAGAAACCCTTGATCGTTGATTTGTACTATCATCATTAAATCGATAACGAAAAAGGTAATATCTGAGTAATTACAAAATAGCACTTAATCATATAACCATATTAAATAATTAAACTAAACTTTTACATTCATACAGTACACTCCTTCACTAGAAGAGTACAAAACTTTATCCATGAAATCCATTGCTGCTTTTACTCAACAGTTTTGTGAGAGCGTGCTTTATTTTTACGCAATGAATATGAAACAGGTGTATTAAATGGGTGGATATGGAATATATAGAGCAGGAAACCCCCTTAGTCATTGACTGTACTTTTTATAGCAGATGATTAAAAAAAAACTATTAAAGGTTAGAAAATGTCATTATGCATAATTTAAAAGTAATTATGATACTATGTGAAATCTATAGTCATGTTAAATAATATTTTTTGCCCAAAATAATAGTTTTGTATCGTATTGACTGATTTAAATATTTATAAATAATCCGTGCTGATACAAATGAAAAAAAGAATTTTTGTCAGACGTACAGTATGAAGTACGATGGAAATCAAAATGTCGGCCGATGTTATGAAGGTTAATTATGTAGAACTCTTTTTGTCACTTAATTACTGCTTATAACACAATAACAAAGTAAATGTGTAATAAAATTAAGTTGGAGCAGTTCAAAGAATAGAAAGAGTATCTAATTCATGCTCTCAAAGGAAAAGGTCATCTGTCATCTAATTTAAATGAACTTTAAATAGGAGATGAACTGCCATAAAAACTAATATCAATTAGTATTATTTGATATTTGTTTGTCCTTCTTTTATATTCTTATACATTCTGTGTGAGCTAAACATAATCACAGCACAACAAAAGTGTGTGGCTAGCGGGGCACGTCACGCCAGCAACGCCGCATTCGCCAGGTTGGAAACAAAATGCGACGTTGCCGTTCTTCTCAGTTCTCGAGAGGCAGATGTATGCAGGCGGTTTATATAGGTTGGTTGGATATATACATAGTGTTCTTGACAACCTATCATTTTGCATTTATTCATTCAATAAATTCCACATAGTGTTGAAGTTTTGTTATAAAAAGGGGCTTAAATAAAACAAAAGTATTATTAAAGAAGCAAGATGACAATACAGGTCAATAACCTGTCCATGGGAAATATGACTTAAATGATTAGTCGCTAAATGCTGTCACGATTCATATGAATTCGTCAGCAGTTCCAATGGTAGGAGAAGAGAAGGGATTCTTGACAATAATATAAATGAGCAGACCTATTTGAATTTTTATTAAGAGAAATACATTATCGTTTTTTTTAAATATTCTTGATGGGGAATTTGAACAAAATGTGATATATATATTGCTAAAATTTGACTAAATGTGAAATATTCATATCTACAATTTGTAGAATAAAAACAAAGACCAAGACCTGAAAAAAAGATAAAGTCATTAGTTACGATACTTACCAACTTCCTGTGGAGCAGTTGAAAAGTTTGTATTTCTCCTAGTAGTATGTTGAATTTGCCAGGTTCCGCTCGAAGCCGCGCTCGAAGTATATCAGGAGAGAGAGGGTAATCGAATGCTTCGCGGAGCGCCAGTAACGCGCGGAACAGCTCGCCGCCATTTTGTTGTCGCCCGCCTCACGAGTCGGAAGAGAGCAAATCTATCACTGTCTCCCTCTTTATAAACAGCAATAATTATTTATAAATCTTTCTTTCCAATTCTAGATATCTTCTTTCTCAAATAAAGCTATTTATCCATTATTTAACTATGTCATATCGATTACGTTACGATTACTCATAGGTTAGGTTATTAATTGACGTAAGCACTTTTAATTGTTTCTCTAGGTTTTATGTAAAATCGACTTTTCCTTTATTACTGGCCAAAATTTAATATTTTTAATAATTTTAGTCTTCACCTACAGGACAGGGTTTGTCAATTTTTGTTTAGTTCTTGGATTAATGACAAAGATTTTTGTCTAGGTAATATCTGCTTTATAACATATTATACATATTCTTTGTTTTATCTTTAATTTGTGAAGAAAAATGAGATATTTTAATTTTGAGATATTTTTTTCTCAATTTAACCTTGTAAATTATTGCAATTATTTTGACAATATTGACCTACAAATAATTTGTAACGCCATCTGTGCATTTATGTATGAACCGTTATAACTAAAGTAATTAGTTCTTCTCTTTATAAATAGAGGACTCATATTTTAATTTGTTATTCTCTGAACAAAATAAAATTTATTAAAGTAATTATGAATAAAACAATCATAAATAACAATGTAATCAATGTAAGTAAATCAACCCAATAATTGTAACACCATTATATTATATACATTACTAGTCTTAGTGAGATTTTAATATTTATATAATGTTTTATGTTATTGCATTTTAATATTCTATAACAAAAAAATCTACCTTAATTTGCAAATAGTATTACAGTAGCTGTATATATATTCTACTCATTTCATAACATAGTAAGTACTCAGTTCAGCTTAAATTTCAAATTTTATATTTCTTGATAGTACCTAGTTATGTGTGGGTGGGTGTGTGTGATCTGGAAGATCTGGCTTGATCTATAAGTGAATACATTATCTGATATTAATATCGTTGTATTACTAAATTCAGCAATAGCCATTTTCTAATTTTTTAGAAGGACAAAATATAATGTTTAAATTTCAATTTCAGACAGGTCGTAGCACTACTAAGCATGGGATAAGCTTGACAGTTGACATTGACACAACAGATGTAAACAAAGTAAAATGTACTTTTTTACTTTCTATTTTAAATAAAATAATATTGATATTTTTTTAAAAATAAAGATGATTGGACCTTTATCGCATTATAAGATGTTCATGGTTGAGTAAAATTTAAAGTTATATAATAAAATGAGTTTATTAGATGTTCACTAAATTAATCTAGGTTACTTTTTAGTGTCCCCGGCTTCGTGTATTTTATTCAATGCGAAGATATTATGCTAGTACTTTAGAAACTAAGTATACAGACTCAGAAAAAGAAAAGATTTTACGTATTTTAAATGATGAAATTTCTTCATTACCCAGGTTTGTACACATTTCTGTTGTTTATTAATTTGTATATTTTTAATTAAATAACTAAAAATGATTTTAGTTTATTTCTCTAGGTTACACAATTTGAATGTTTATTTTTTTACCTTCACGCTTTATCCCTTATATAGCTGGGTAGACAGATGGATCCTGGGAACCTAGTGTTAAGACACTCCATTTACATTAAGACTATGACGCTCTTTGCCTCGTTAGCAGAGCAAGGAAAGTAAAATATTATACATTTCATTACTCCGAGGTCCCACTCGGAGTATGAAATATGGATTATTGTCAAACCGTCAACCATTGTGTCTACAGTTGTATGCTTGTGCTTCTGCCACACAACAACCTCGTCAATTCATGTTTATGTATATTTTGTATTTATTGTGCATTTTAAATAAATTTTAGGTATGACATAACTAAAATAAGAATTAAGAAGTTAACTGATTTCTTGGGAAAATATGGTGAAATAAAAACATTAAATGAAATAGAAGGTATTGATGGATTTACTGAAAAAACAACCATTAAATTATTTAAGAGTCTTTTAAATGGACCACAAAAAAATGAAAATTTAAGTAAAAAAATTAAAGGACAAATATTACATCCTATATTGAGTGAAAATGTTAGGCAGGTATAAATTTAATATTTTATTAGATGAATGCTTCTATTTAATTATTGATATATATTGAGGCCAAAACCTCGAGAATTCAGTGGAAAGTAAAAAAGTGTTTAAGACACTTCCATTAGATTCCTAGGTTCTTTCTGATTACCCTGCAATGTGGTCTATTACTTTTCACATGTTAAATTTAACATTTGATTAGGAAAATACTTCTATTTAGTTCAGCAATAAATTATTTTCTCATGCGATAATGCCTTTAAAATTGATAAACACATTAAATTTATAAACTTTAAAATTATGTAATAATAATAATAATAAAACTTTAATTTTTTCACAAAGTTTGGTCTTAAAATTTAACAAAGAAACCAGTGGTGATTATAATAATATATATTATAATGATAATAAATTATCAATGATATTCTAATTAAAATCATCAAAATCTTATAATCAGGGCAACCAGTAGCATATTTTCATATAAGATACAGCATCCAAAAATAGGAAATTACTTTTTCAGTCATGTAAAGCAATCTTGGCAGTATATGTAACAGTGAATTCAATTTGTTGGTCGCTCATACAAAAAGAAGATTATGTAGTGGATGAGTGGCAGTACTATGGAATTGATTATCCAGATGGTAAAAAGATGCAAATTACTGATATTGTAAATATGGTGAGTTTAACTATAAGTTGATCTCATTCTTCTTGAGGCCAGTCTTGTCGCAGGGGTACAATTTGTGACTGTAAAATCAACTGGTTGTGGGTTCTATCTCCATTCGATTAAATGAAATATTTATTTAAAGGTATATTTTCATATTTTCGCTCTGGTGTCTATGAATTTGGCGGAAAAATGGAGTGTTTCACTTTCCGCCACACTAACTTACCGCCACTGCTTACCCCGCAGTGTGAGTGATACAGCTTGAAGCTGATTCTATTTTCTAAATCATATTCTTTAATTAATTGTCATTATGAATCACTTTCTTTTTGGGTATTGTGTAATTTAGTGTTTTTTAATGTATTCCACGTATATATCTAAAGAGTATACATAAATAGTAACATAATGAAAAAAAAATAATAATTAATAAACTGCTAAGACAGCTTATTAAAATCCATTTTTTTTATTATTTTAGATAAAAATATTGTGTGCAAAACGGTGTGCATGACCAAAAAAATTTATCAAATGAAATCTTGTGTTATTTGATAATTTATTTGGTCTAGTAACTAGAAAAAGGGCGGAACTCAACGCCAACGCCTCTAACGGGAGTCGAATCCACAGCGTGTCGAGTTTACAGTTGCACGCTTGTGCCCGTGAGCCACGAATAAGTATTTTAAAATTAAATGTATTTCCAGGCATGGACTGTAACTAATAAAATGCCAAACGCAGATCTATACGTAATGAAGGCTGAAGCGACCACCCTAAGGGCGACGGGTAGCGACCCCAATAACCCCAAAGTCTTAGGAATTAATCTGCAGAAAGCGCAACTTGTCGCCATGATAGTTGCTTTGTTGAATGCTAAGAATTATAGTTTAGGAGATATTGGGTAAGATGGTATGATTTTATATGAACAGGTCTTTTATCATAATGGTAATTTTATAATCTATTAGTTTATATAACTTTATTTTATTATTATTAAGGTAAAGATTATGTTTGTTTGAATCCTCCAATCTCTGGAACAGGTCTGAATTGAAATAGTATTTTTGTACTGGTCATTCATTGAGGACGGCTATATGTCTATAATACATAATGTTGTAATATGTCTTGATATATCTCCCTGTAATGGCGATTAGAGTAACATCATACACTTGCTGACTCTTTTTCGGGCACGAGCGTCAAGCATTGTTATTAGCATTTTTATTATTGCAGTTCTAATGAAGATTCCACTCAAAGTGATCAACTTAAGCAGAGTGTGTACTTCCTACGTCCAACCTTGCCCTTTAGGTATGATTTTTGTTTTGTTTCTTCATATATATTGAAAATTTTCATTAATTAAATAGTGTTATCTGAAGCAAGATAAAAAGTAAATACAATATTGAGGCTGTCGTGGCACAGTTGCACAACGTATGACTGTAAAATACGGTCATTGTAGGTTCGATTTCCATTTGGGGAAATGAATAAGGATTTTTATATTTTCATTTCATCACTCTAGACTACAGACGAGACAGACGAAGTACGGCGTTGAGTGCTGTCACTCCACGCGCAATGTCTCGAAAATTTAGTAGAAAGTAATGAATCTGAATATCTTAACACTAGGTCTCTACTACATGTGGGATACAGCGTGAAACTAAACGATATGTCAATAAATTCTTTATTCCACTATTCTAAAATATTCAGTTTCTATCAACACTAGATGGCGTTACTAATTTATGAATTGAGCTCTATAATTTATATTATTTTTTTACTTTCACTCTGTATCCCGCAATAGCAGGGTAGGCTAATAAAACCTTGGAATGTAGCGAATGATTTCCGCTGCCGCTGCCCTTTACTTCGACACAGGAGCGAAGAAATGAAAGTATGAAATATTTACCACTAGATGTCGTTGTTGTTAAATAATACTTACACTTTAGTTTAAATTATAATAATTTTAACTTTCATAATAAGATGAAATTTTTATCTAATTTACTCTTAGTGGGCACCATAGACAGCATAATATTTTAAACTTTAATGTAATAATTTGATAGTTCGAAAAAATGATGACGATATATGTATTTTTAATGTGTTTTTTATGCTTATATCTGCATTATGACGTATTGTGTTTTGAAAACAAACCTACAGTTTTCCCCCATAATAATTCGTTACCCCGATATCGAACCCATAACCATCGCGATACACTAGTATTATATTAGTTAATTAGATAATGTTAATTAGATTAGATTAATATCCTTTTGTGTATTTAATTTACCATATTTTTTAGGCTATACGGCACTTTAGTTGGCAATGAGCGAGTGTCTACAGATCAAACGGTGGAAGAAATCCTTCGAGAAGCTTCTAGGAAATCTAATAGTCATGTATTTGTTCCGGAAAATCTCGTAAATGAGTATAGAAATCTGAATGAACTACAAAAAGACATGTTGGGACAGTGCTTGCTCCTAGCGTTGACTTTTATGGATATTTGTATATATAAGAATAAAGAGAGTATTAATAAACTCTTGAAACGTGGTGAATAATTTTTATTAATAGATGTTGTTATTGAATATTTATTTGTCTTTTTTATTTATTCATAATTTTTTTAATAATTTTATTTTGAACCTCATCTAGTGTCTTAAGTAAGTGCATCAGAAAAGTCTCATTTTAGTAATTAAATAATTATGTATTTAGTTTATATGACGTCATACTAATAGGAGAGATGTACCAATGAAAAATGTTGTAAAAACATAACGTAAGGGGGCGAAGCTGTCAAGCTAGTTTGGTATAAGAACGGAAGATTTAAACCGGCTCCTCTTTGCGTTTTCATTTACTGTATGCCTACATTTAGTTCAGTTATTATAATTATGTTTACTAACATTTTAATACGTTTAAGTAAATTAAGTAAGTAACTTCAAGAAGTAAGGCAGTTTGTATACGTTTGTATATGAAGATTTGGCGCAAGATGGCGTTGAATCAAATCAAGTTAAAAAACATTTAAATAGTGCATAGTGCTTGTGAATACAGTATGAAAGTACTTTGTTATCATCATCGTTCGATCAAAATCATCGTTGAAACTTCTGAGTTAGCAGGGCGCAACCTATTTCTGTATTGTATATTTTAATATGGGATGTAGGTAAATAAAACTGCCTTATATTGCTTCAGTTGGACTAAAAAGTGTTTATTTGATAAAATACAACGAGCTTACTTTTTACAACATTTTACTTCTATTAATGACAAAAAAAACAAACAAAACCCTTAATACAATAATAATATACATAAATACGATGGTATCAACTTCAAACGCATAATACGTAACTAACATAAATGCAAATCTAGGCAAGATCGTTACAGTTCAATTAAAAACATATATCTAAATGAAAAATAATAATAATAATATAATTAAAAAATATAACTATTATAAAAATTACACCGAGAAGGTCTAATGCAAAATTCCCTATAGATCACACATACATTTTTGATCTAACCAAAGTTGAATTTTGTATTTAATACTGATATCGTTTTGGAAGAACTAGAAAAATATTTACAATTTTATTTTTTAACTTTTTAAATTATGCCAACGTTTAAATTTTTATCGCCTGGATCTTTGTGACCATGTCGCAACCAACTGTTTAAACAACACAATCTATGGACAAACAAAAAAACTCTAAATCTGTTTTGAACTGTTGTGTGTAAAAAGTTCGATCTTGTATTCTGGGATTGTCTCAAATCAATTTTATATAGTCTATTTCGGTGTTTCACTTGTAAGAAAATATACTCTATTGTAACATGTGGACGGGCCGGCGAGGGGGGGTCGGGCCACAGCGACGTCGAACTCAAGCGGCACTATTGACTCATCTATGTAATATGTACGGGCTATCGGAACTAAACGTGTATATAGAGTTGTATATAATAAACTACGAATGGAAGACAATGAGGCTCTGTGGCGCCAACCGGCCCCCGCCAGCCCCCGCTGGCCCCCGCCAGCCCCCGCTGGCCCCCGCCAGCCCCGCGGATACATCTGTAGAAACCTAACAACATTGTAAAATTACCAGTCTATTGTCGTATATTACAATAAATATGTACAATAATATAACAGCACCCATTTCACGGAAACCATATATCGCCGAAGCTCCCGCCGCCCATTACGCTTTTTATAAAAAAAATCTTTCATATATCACGGCTTTATTGTATAAAATGTATTGTATAGTTTGTAAAATGTGTATATCTATTGTACTATTCGGTATAAGTAAACATTCTGTAGTAAATAAGTATTATAGCAAAAATAAGCCAAATGGGCGGCGCGGCCGTCGGTCGGATCTAATAAAATCTGTAAAGAAACTCAATCCAGACTACAAGATCATATATCTAATATGTTTCATCTTTTATAAAAAATTCAACAACTCTTATTTTATCGTGGAACTGTTTCAACAAGTTTCTATTGTGATAAAAATTAATTATTTTTTAATAATATATGTGACAGCGGTTGGCGAGTGTGGCAGTGTACTGATGCGCTTGCACCTCCTAACCTATACCTGATGCCCGATGCCTGGTGCCAGGTGCCAGGTGCCTCAGGGCCATCCTTGTTGGCTACCAATTATTCGAGTACCCAAATAATATACACGATACACAACATAACTTGGAAATAATAGTACACATATTGCACAATGCCTCTACTTCCCTCCGCCCGCCCTGCAGACCGGAGACCGGAGACCGGAGACCGGAGACCGGAGAGCGGAGAGCGAACAACTCAAACCGAAACAGATCATAACGCTGTACATAAAAACAACTATAAAATGGAAGACGTTTAAATAATTCGTAGCCAACTATCAATATAACTTTCCGTTTTCACTACGCGTGGTTGTATACAATATATAATGAATAATTTAAAATTACATTTATTATACGTGTTTGATGTGTATGTGATTCAATTGTACCGCCATGTCGAAAACTAAAAATCACCAAATATAATATGTTTATTACGGAATTATGGTAAAAGTAAATAAATTTTATATATTATGTATTTTGTTGTGATTTCAATTTGTATGTATAATTGTGTAAATAAAGTGACGTCACCAAACAATAAGTCGATATTTGCCAAAGCAAAAAAATGCGTAACCACACAAAGATTTCTGATTTTTGTATGCAATTTTTTACTTTAAATTTTTCCAAAAAGCATTTACGGGCTCATTGCTCGGGGGCGTCGACGTGTAAATAATAAATATATATGAAATATATATATATATGATTGGTTACGTTATAACGTCGATCGACTGATCGATCGACATGTCTGGCTGTCAGTGCGGTGTACCCTCATGTAGCGGACCTATCGTATATGGCCGCATTACATAGAATAGTACATTATAAAATAAAAGCTACCAACTGTTCAGAAACACATTCTTAATTTTAAATGCCAAAATGTCTTATAATATGTAAAAGATTTTTAACGCCTGAGATCACTAATAAATGCTTATTATTTTGAATTAATTTGAACTAGCCGACTACCACACGCCATAAAACAATCGTCAGCCAAAATACTTTATATTATTCCAGAAAAATGTGAGAAATTTTTATTTAATAATTTTGCGCGCGCCCTAATTTCTACGAAACTGGGCGCCGTTCCGTTTAGATGGTAGCCAACTAGTTTGATAAAAATATTTCGCTACAAATGCGTTTCTATCTTAACTAAATTATTTAAGCTTATAACTGGTTAAGTTTACTTTTACATTGTATTTGATACAATTGACGTTCTTGTTTACATAATAAGTATTTATGCAAAGTATATTTTTACAATGCAATCTTATTCTCTCCTTGTATTTGTAACAACTTAAACATTAATTACACAAGCGGATGTCACTCGACTACATATTTAAAAGAAGTGCTTATTTTTTAATCCCAAAATAAAAATACATTTTTAAGCAGGTATCGTAAACGCTAAACGGAATTTGATTCCATTTTACAAAAAGAAACATCGCAGCAGCGGAAAAGTACAATATATGTAATAGAAACGCAATAATTCATTTCGAGCGCCTTTCGAAGTGTGAACGGTGATAAAAATAAATATTACGTATTCAGAGGCTAGGAACATGGTATGGACCTAACTACATAAATGTAAGTGGGAACGGCTGCAGCGTCAAACAGGAGAAGCTAATTTTAAAGCAAATGAAGAACGATCGAGCTCTCGACAAAAAATCGGACGGCAAGTTATAATATGTGATATAATAGCTAAATACGTCGGTACTTTCGGATTGAAATGCAGAATAAGACTGTCACTGACAATAATAATTGAAGCTATTAACAAGTATTAATATAGGTATTATAAGAAAAGCAAAACCGTGCTCTCTATTAGAAGTTTATACAACAAAACCATTAAATCATACGTATAAGTAAATGACGTAAACTAAAACGTATAACGGTAGGTTTACACAAGTAGGTATACACGAGTAATTGAGCAAAACGTAACGAAACTGTGAGCAATACGAGAACAACAGAACCTATCGGGGTCTGGATGCGGGCAGAGACGCGCCTCTATATTAATTATTCATATAATTACTTATTCTGGCCTAAAAGGTTAAAACGTTCCACGTCGACTGCAACCAGAACGTGCTTGCCTGCCTGCCACTGCCTGTTGTGATATGTATGTACAATAACCACGCTGGAAAATGAACGTCGCTAGATATATAGACCGATGAATCCTAATTTACTGACACTGCGACACAAGTAGGGTAGTCGTGGAAAATTGATAGTTACATTAATTGGTCACCAATTTCCCACCACTCCCGCTATGGCCCGCTCTCGTGACTCCGCTTCGGTCGCATACACTATAATTTAAGTCTATTCCACATTTAATAATATTGTTTGTAATAAATGTATAAAATATCATCTTTAATCTCTGTATACTTAATCACTTTTGTTTATATTTAAAAATTAAATCCATTTGTATCGGTATAAAAATCTAATAAGTATAAATTTGAGGTTATTTCACGGCTATGGCACTGTATTGTATGTTTGTATTCAAACTTGCTACGGCCCCGAGCGCCGCTCCCGTCGGTCGGTCATAACAAAAATATCAACTGTATAAAAATATTTATAGCTATTATTGTTAAGGCTGTTGTATTGTGGTAGGTATAATTAAAATATTTCATAAAGGTTAAATTTGTATCGTCTGACCGCGCCCGTAATTGGCGGTAGTGACCGTCGAAGCTCTCCGATCTATGACATCCATGATATCAACATCTCGACATCACCTGTTCACAGATTAATAAATAGTCTATCTCATTATGTTGGTACCGTCTCCGTCGGTCACCGGGTGAGCGCAGTCAGAGAAGAAAATTTCCCTTCAAAAACGGATCCTAGTCTATTGTATTGTAAAACCTCGGGAGCGGTACACGGACCCTTAGGAGGATCACATATTAATATATTGTGGAAAATTCTAGTCACGGAAGATAACTGTATCAAATTTTCTTCGAAATGGTGTTTTGTTTTTTTCATTGTAAACCTCCAAAAGTTTGATAGGAAAATTAATCAGAAACATAAAAGTGACGGATTTACCCTTCAGTTTTGAGGCCAAACGTTGAATATTGAAGTTAATTAAACTCACATGTAATTATAAGTGTTTTGAGTTTGCTGTACTAAAGTTGGCACTCAAAACCGTAGAGCACACAATTTTTCATAACTGTCCAATGAGCTATAATTTGTCGTAATTTCACAGAATCCACTTAAAATAATATTGCATAGATCACTCGGACGAGCAACAAATCATAAGAATTGCATCCAAGTGTTGTGACTCCACTTCACTCAAGACTCCACTTGCACTCTATTACACTACTAGTTAATACGTAACATTCCTTATGCGGTAGGAAAACGAAACCATCACAATAATATCATAAAATAAGCTATATAAGTCGTCTATACATACAAACAGATGTGATAAAACGTTAAAAACTCCGCCGGAGTGTTCTGTCACTGCACTCAATTTATAGTCACCGAGACGATTGTGATAACAAACTTGATATATTTCATATATCACTTTGCTGAAAACTTATATTATACTGTCATATGTAATGAAATAAATGTGGAGCTCTAGTCTACCTGTATCTATTGTGGACGACATGACCGAGGCTTCGTTCGGTGTCAGAACACTCCGTCGGACACACAAATTCATATATATCTTTATTCTTCCTAATGTTATGTTTATTTCGCGATGAATGGTCGAATTGCTTGGTAATTCGAAAGGCGATAGACTAAGCTAAAATTAAGTAAAACGCTTCTCTGGCATACCCTCCCTCCGATTTCTACTTCAAAAAGCACTTTGCGACATCACACACGTTACCTAACTGGTAAAATTCGCTAATCTCACTCTTGCGATAACTTTATCGAATCAGTCGAGGACCGCGACCTGCGCGGGCGCACGGTCGTCCTTAAACAAATGCATAATTTCAATTACATTAGGAACATAAACGTTTACAAAGTTTGGCGAATTGAGTCGACGTTTAAAACAAAATTTAAATAAATGAACGGAAATAATAATTTCAAATTCAAAACATTCACTCGACTCCAAAAGGATTCTCAATCACATTTCGTCACGATATACGAAATTTTAAATGCTAAGTGAGCGAAATAGACGCCTAACTTATCTAGCTATCACAGTCCTTTCTCAGTCTGACCCTTTCCTCCTTCACGTAAATGCATCTCAAATGTCATATCGTTGAAAAAACTGGTAACAACCTAAACTAGGCCTATTGACGTAAGCTGGAGCAAATTCAAAATTACATTATTTGGCACCTGCAATGTAACAACACGTATGTATATAACGCCTCGTCTACTTTATATGAAATGTATCCATCAAAAGCAATAGAATACAGAGGATTTGAAGTACTAATATACAAAATATGTATGGATGGCAAAAGGTAACCTTTGTTTTTGGTCTGCATTCTTGCTTCTCATTAGAATCCAAATTTTTATATTTTTCGGCAAGAAAATTTTATTTTTGGCCAAATTTTCACGCGTTAACACTATAACTAAACTTAAAAGAATTTTGAGCATTGTTTATGATTTTTCCTCCTCTTAAATCTGCCAGATTTATATCCTAACACTCCTAAATAAAGTTAACATAATATCTAAAAAATATTGTATATTATATTTATTATAAATAGGCACAACGACGTACCGAAAGCATTCATCGCGAAATACAGGTGTAATGTGGTAAATTTCAACGAAGAGTTTTAAACCTATTTATTCTCTGTCCGGAGCCGCTTAGACATCGACGAGCGCACCGACAGAATCACCGGGAAACCTAATTCTTACGTGGTAACTTAATATTACGGGGCAAAAATGCTATCTATACTCGCTTTTTTTGAACGGTAACACTATGTATGGTGTACATACTCCACTTCGCGACAGACCTTCTATAGAGTATTAGTTATTTACAGATCGAAGCGTGTTTTACAGCGATCCGATTATCGATTACTTTTAGATTGCAAAAGCTCGAGCTAACGAGTCGTATACAGAACATCCGCACCCGGATTGGACTTACGCGCCTTTTTACTTCAAATTTTAACGACCTTTTTCAAATTGACAATGCTTGAATGCAAAACTGTCCGTTTAAATTTAAGTTTTATAACTTGATTGATGGCTCAAGTGTTTACGTGTTATTCTTACATCTGTACAAATACACACTAAAGTAAATTCGATCGATAAAGATTTACTAAAAGTAAGATTTATGTAACGACAGTTTTGCACTAAATTACATAATTTTCTTGTTGTTCTAACACTAGAGGTGAGCGACTGTGTTGATAATTATAAAATTCCACACAAATATTTGTCTTGATAAGATTTTAGTAAACGCTTTTGAGTTTTCTAAATACCACTGTTGTAATTTTTTTGTAATTTAAAAGTTATCAAGTATTGACAAATATATTATGTACAATTGAAGTTCAGATACTTTTTACACAACATAGCCACTCTCCCCCGGCGCTGGCCCTAGTTGTAAAGGCGGTCGGTGATGTAGAGGTCGTGGTGCGGCGTGTGCGGCGCATGCGGCGCGTGTGCGGCGTGCGGCGCGTGCGGGGGCGGCGGCCACCGCGGCGGCGCGGGTCACTGCGCTGGCAGGCACGCCACGCCGCCGCCCACCGCGGGCTTGAACTCCGCGGGGGCTGAGAACTGCTGGAAAGGCGGCGCGTAGCACTGCGGAAAGTACAGTTCAGGTTTCACCACGGCGGCGGGCGGCAACGGCCGCGGCGTCTTGGAGTCGCGGCGTGTCTTGGCGGCGTGCGGGTTCATGTGGTTGTCAATATGCTTCTTGACCTCGGGCTCGGTGGCGAAGCGGCGCCGGCAGTTGGGCATGGGGCAGCAGAAGGGCCGGTCGCCCTGGTGTGTGCGCGTGTGCTGGTCGAGGATAGCCTTCTGCCGGAAGTCCTTGCCGCACTGCGTGCACTTGTACGGCTTCTCGCCTGTGTGGATGCGCAGGTGCTGGTTGAGTATCGTCCGTTGCCGGAAAAATCGAGGACAATATACGCACCCGTATGGTTTTTCATTCGTGTGAATGCGCAAGTGCTGAGTTAAGTGTGATTGCTGGCGGAAACGTTTGCCACATTCCGGGCAAGGATACGGCCGTGACTCTATGTGTATGCAGCCATGTTGTAAAAGTGTTGACTTCTGCTTGAATTCTTTTTGGCAGATGGGGCAACGAACGTACAAAGGCATTGCACGGCCACCGAGCACATCGGGTAATTTTCCTCCTTTAAGGTACTGAAGTGACAACCCAGAACCAAAGACGGCGTGATTGAGACCTTTTGTATCTTTGAAGTACGCTGGGTATTGTGCGGTATCACCCGGAGAAAAACATGATCCTCGCTGCTCGCCGTTCTGCCCATCGGTGTCACCGAAAGTAGACTGCACCTCTTCTTTGTTCTCATCCGGTGGAAACGGAACATCTTGTGGCCACAGTGTAGGTGTTGTCCCGTTCTTGAAGATAAGATGCGGAGATACGTCTGTAAAAATTGAACATTTTGGTAAGTTACGTGTCCGATTCGTCCGCAAAATAGTCGACGAGTGGGTTAATCGAACTTAGGACGGTTACGGGAGCGTCCGGCGATCGGTTCTCGTGAACGCCCATCGCTAAGTGGGCGACGAGGGGACCGAGAATTTGTTTGATAGGAAGGCCAATGGATGCGAACCGAACGTGTGGGGGGCGGGTGGAGGCGCGCGCGGCGCCGTTACTGTGTATGACCAGCGCCGGCGCCACGCGCGAGGACCGGGGCGGGGCATATAGTTGTGAATAGCGCTCGCCTTGGTGTGTGCGGACGTGCTGGTTCAGGATGGCCTTCTGGCGGAAATGTTTGCCGCACTCGCCGCACGTATATGGCTTCTCACCGGAATGGATGCGGAGGTGCTGGTTGAGGATGGCGCGCTGCCGGAACGAGCGTGGGCAGTACACGCACGCGTACGGTTTCTCGTTCGCGTGGATGCGTAGGTGCTGCGTCAGGTGCGACTGCTGGCGGAACCGCTTGCCGCACTCCGGACATCCGTATGGCCGCGAGTCCGTGTGGATCCGCTCGTGCTGAAGTAATGTCGATTTCTGCTTGAAGTCTTTGCCGCAGGTGAGGCATTTGAACAGGCGCAGTTCTGAGTTTGGGTTGTGTTTTCGAGGCTTGGGAGGCTCAGCTTGCACTATATCTGGTAAATGACGCAAGTCTGGTGTCGCATACTGGTCCAATGGACCTTCTAGTGATAGCACACCACCGTTTTGTTTCAAATAATGCAGTGGAAAGCCACCCGTTCCCAACATGTGACTCGCTGGTCTTGTTTCTTTGAAGTAAGGAGTTGCGTATTGCTGTTGTAAGTCCGGTTGCGGAACAAAGCATGGAGTTCTGTCGAGATGATCTTGTGATGGAGGTTGTGTTTGGTTTTGGAGCTGCTGGTCCACTTGCAAGTGCTCCGGAGAAGTTTGTTGTTGTTGCGCTTGTTGTTGCTGTGCCTGTTGTTGCGCTTGTTGTTGAGCGAGCTGCTGGGCGGCCTCGTCTGCGGATGGGTCGGGAGGTGGTGGGGCAGGCGGGTACGGGGACGGGGCGGGGGAGGCGAGCTGGGGTTCCGGCTGTGGGGAGGGTCCGCCGGGGCTCTGGTGCTGCATCGCTTGGTAGCCTCCGTCCAACACTGCGCCACCCCATTGCGTGCCAGGCGGAGCGCGCTCCACTCCATCTTTATATAGCACGTAAGGCGCTGTCGTGTCTGGAAATAATGAAAAACATACAGTTAAAACGAGTAGACAAGTAAATTTGGCAAAATATTCGGGATATAGTTGACGTACGGGGTATAGCGGTAAAGGGTGGTAAATCAAAAGAAAGCTGTTATAAATCGGCAGAGTATCGCGCGACTGTAGCGTGCAGTCGGGCTTTCGCGTGCCGCGCGGCCCAACACTCGCTGCCGAATAAGTAGAAATTTAATAAAAGGCCATATTCTATATGGAATGAGACATGTTGATGGTTACATAGCTTGGTGATATACCCGTTGACTTTGGAAACTAAGCAAAAAATTCTATTTGATTTTGAAGTTTACAATATCCTTGTACTTTGAGCATAATTTAAGAGTATTAATAAAATATTGAGCCATAATGGTTCGGGATTAGATAATAAAGTGTATAAACTGCAGAATTTTTTATGAAAAAAGATCTATAATTTCTAATGATTTACTTTCTCAATAGATCGAGATCATATGGAAACGCTGTGATCATTTTCTTTTTCCGTCCAAAGGAGAATGCAAATGTGAGAGTTCTGGTAGTCCGGCCGTTATCGTGTTGACGCTACCGCGTTGTTACTCGATTAAATTTCAAATATTATGTAAATTGCCATATCTGGAAGAATAAGAACGTTGTAACGTCTGTTTTCTTATTCAAATGTTTTCTGAGGATATAAATTATGTTTATGAGATATGTCTATTGTTTTAAATTGTAATTAGGTTTTTCTTCTTCTTCTATATTATATATAAAGTTTGGTTGCATCAATATCACTAAAATTATGAAGGCAACCGTTTAGATTATTTGTTTCTTTATTTGGTTTGAATAGGCCCTGAAACTACGGGATCAATTTGACGATTTGAAATAAACCATAGCACTCTAATTTTAAAATAATTATATATAATAGGAGCCTTAACTTAATTTTTAAAGGAAAATGTGCAAATTAACTAGAACAGAGCCGACATCGTAGTACATTGGAAAAGTATATGTATAATTGTGAAAGAATAAGAAGAGTGTCTAATTCCTCTATAGATATACTGTTTTATATTCTAATGAACAGTTTTAGATTTTGCACAAAGTATCCTATAGTATATCTATTTTACGATTATTATTATCTGTACAGTATCGATAGTAATGTGATATTATTAAATAATTTTTTGCCCTTTAGTGTTTTTCAGGTGGAAAACATAGACAATTTTTTTAACTTGAGAAAAAAAATATTAACTTTTAAAATGTTGGTATTTTTTATAATTCTAATAGAATTAAACAGCTTCACGCTGTATCCCGCACACTGCAGGGTAGGCAGAGGGAACTTCGTGTTAAAACACTCCGGAGTATAGAATTAAACAACTTTCTAAAATGTTCTTTCCTTGCATGCGTTGTAATAACTATTGAGAGCTATTAAACAAAAAAATACATTCTCATTTATATAAATGTATTATATTTATTATAATATAATATATAAGATTTTATATATTATTTTAATTTTTATCTTAAAATAAATAAACGTATTTGTGTATATCCTCATTTCTCTATGAGGATAAAAATAAAAAGTTATCAAGGTCAGTTGTTTAATCATAATATCATACATATTGACGAATTTTACAATAAAAAGTAAATGAAAAAAAAATTTCAAAATTATTATTTCTGGTTCTATTACTTTGTTAAATGCCCCAATAAAAATTTTCAATCAAAAATGCCACCTTATGGTTTTACTAATTTCCACTTTAAAATCTTAAGTGCGCTGCAAGTATACATTATTTATTAAAACAGGAACGTAATTTCCTGTACTTATACAAACAAATAATTCACAAATTAAAGCGGGTGAAGCCGCGAGCCGATCGCTAGTCAGTGTCATAAACATAATATTGCATATAATGCATATTTTAGATATATGTGACTGGGAAAAGATTTTCTGGTTTTATTTTATATTATACAGAATTCGAGCCATCGTGGCGCAGGGGCACAGGGTGTGACTAATGTGTGTTTATTCTGGACAATTTGAACTCATAGTTCATTTATTTAGATATGACTAAACAGCTATGTCATAGATAAAAAAATAATATTATATATAAAAAATAAAATATTATTTAAAAGAAAATGTTCTTTTTTAATATCCACCACAGCTTAAATTACCTCATTGTAACAAAAGCATAATATAAACAAAGCCCCTTTTGAACATGAACATAACAAAAAAGCGATGGACCGTCGCGTCCGTCTATCGTTAATAACCGCGGTGGGTTAAAGGCCGATAAGATCGCGCTACTAAGACTACTATAGTTATCACAGTCGATATCGATTTTCCGATATCTCGATTCGAGATGATCGTGACCTAACTCCTTGGTATAAAATATCCAATTAGTTTACCAACGTTTAGCCTTTGTACTTGTAAGTATCGGTTGCGCTTGTGATTCATTTTTTTTATTTCATAGTAGAGTACTGTATTGAACGATTTGAAACTCGATTTTTGTTTTTTCGAGACATGAAAAGACTAGATAAATAATAACCGTGTTATTTAATATTTAAGATATTATAGTGCATGTTTGTAAGGTTCTTGAAACTTGACGGTATATATAAATTATACATCAGAATATCACATAGCCTATAATTTATATAAAGTTTTTGTAATAATAATAAGACGTTGACGTAATTCTAGGCGTCCGAAGCCACGTTTGAGTTGATAGTAATTTTAAATACAAGCAAATATAATAATTTAATCTCCACATCGAATGTCGCGTAAATTTCACATTAAATCCATAGCGAAAACGACGCAGAAATCTTCAGTACATTACCCGTACGTCTTTTCATGTGCCATGAGACAAAGATTTATAGTCGAATAACATCTGTTTATAATCTCTCGGATAAATAATACGGGAGGAAACGCGAGTCCAAATGATTCCTTCACTTGACAGCGATGTTTTAATGACGTTGCTCGGCTTTAAATCTTGTATCTTTGTATCGGCCGGATGGCTCCACATATGGGGTTGTCACTTCGAATTAAGAGTTTTTTGTCTTAACCCTTTTTAAATTATAACGTTCGTGTGACGTGCTTGCTAGCTATCGCTGGGAATGTAGTTCCCCTTTCCACGCGTTTAGTTTTTTTTTAATATTTTTTATATATTGAATACGTAAAGGCGTTTCGTTTTCACTTGTGACGTTGATGAGACTGCGTAGCATGTGTACGACAGTTTACGATGTCTACAACGCCTTGAGAACCAAGTATTAATTACTTTTATATTATATTTACTTTTTTATGACTAGTGAGAGATATGCTGATATCGTCACATTTACAATCATTAAAAACTAATATTTTTATAACAATGAATATATTTTCGCCAGGCATGCAAATGGAGCTATTGACATTAAATACTACCAAAACTTTTTAGTTCTGGCCAGATTTTCTCCTTTTTTTCTGAATATCTATGAAAATTTAAAAAAAACAAACAAAAGCTTATTACTTTCAAGCAATAGTAAACTCAGTAATTTACAATAGCATGGCAAAAAAGCATGAATGTAGAATGTAGAGGTGCGCGACTCGCGAGGTGATCGAGTGGTGAGCCGCGGCCGTGGCGGGCCAAACTGGTCCGAAACGAACCGCCCCTTCCTGCGTTTGATCCTACATCTTGTAAGGATAGTAAAATACTATTATAATTAATTATATTTATATGTTATTATTGACTATACAAATACATACTTTATTTTCTTGTGTTTTTAATTAATATTTATTTGTATTATTTAATTACTGTTCACGAAGTATACAATACAAGCTTTATAATTTCTTTTGTTTGTGTATCGTGTAAAAATTAATTTCATTATTATACTTCCAGAATTCGGCGGAAAAGGAGGAGCAGAGTGACCTAACACTAGATTCCAGGCCAACACGTCGTGTGCGGGATATAGCGTGAAGAAAAAAACAAAAATATATCTTGCAACACGTACTCGTACGTACTCCTTGATGGTAGTTACGTAATTGTGACACTATAACATTTATCTCTCTACAAATTTATTTACTCGACTGACAGATTATTTGACGCTTGTGTTTTTTAAACAATCTATCAAACATAAATAGTATCTACATCAATTAATATATATATTATATATATTATCATTTAAATAATCGTCAATGCAAATGCGCACCGTACTCAGGGTTCACGGATGGTCGGGCCCGTCACCCGCCGAACAACGATTCACTGGATTAAACCACGACAAACTTTACAGTACAAAGCTCCAACTAAAATACTACTCTTATTACTTAAGACATAAGACTTTAAATGTATTTCTTTATTAGTATCCAATGTTTGCTATAAGATCGAATGGGTAAAATAACATAATCTACACGAGTTCTTGTGGTTTTATCCACTGGTTTTTGGACAATTATTTTTGATTATCAAATAGTTTGTTTTGTTGGGCGATGAGTTTTGATAGTTGCCGCCAATAGATCTTCTTTTTTTAAATCACTCTGTTCCCACTTTCTATCCGAGTTTGAGATACTGAGTGGAGCATAGAAATGAAAATAACTTTCGTTTCTTATTTTCCGCCAAACTCTGCAGATATTGCGTGTTGAATGACGGAACACAACGCCGCAATAAATAATATTTAATCGAGCTTAATAATTTAAATTTTTCAATAAGCTCAACACATTAAGACTTGTACAATTTCTTTGCATGACCAGTAGTTATTTTAGCTGGTGATTCATTTGTTAACTTGATCGACAATAAGAGCAGGATGCTGGGATACGCTGACTCACGTTCGCGCAAGTAACGCGACGTAAACTTAGTTATACTTATTATGAGGACTTATAACAAGAAAAGTTATGTTATTCTCTTTTTATGTTATTTCAATCGATTTCTGAGTTCGATTCTCACTCGGGGGTATTATTTTTTATTATATTCGAAAATTGGTTAGAAAGTTGGGATAAAATAATAGCATTAGTCTACCTGTCCGAGGGAATACAGCGTAAAGCTAAATCAAATATTTGACATAACAAAAATATAAGTATGTCAAAATTTTATTATTCAGTATAATATATAATTTGATTGGTTTAATTATTTTATATATATAAAGACCAACTATATAAGGAAATGCAATTATTTATTCCAATTAATATAATAATTCCAAAGGACATGATATAAATTGAAATATTGTTAATTATGCATATATATTAAATATATAAATTTAATAAATACGTGTAAATATTAATATTTAAAAACGAGAAATTTAGTGTTATTCATGTTATTCACATTTTATACTTACATATAAAAAAAAAGTGAAAAGAGGTGAAGACTCGTTAACATACTGCCACCTATTTATTTCGCACTGCCTGCATACAGAAACATATTTAAAACAAAAAGTTTCATTCAAAATTCAAAATGAATAAATACATCGACTTTGTAATCGGGGGAACACCATTCAATGGAATGAAGATGTTTTGTAAAAAGTGAAGTAAGTGTCAACAGCGCATAAAAAGTGGTACACGCGTTTAAACGTGCATTACGCGGAAATAAAAAGAGTATTTTACCCGCCGTCTGTGTAGTGTAGGCTGAGTATGTGAGAGCCAAGACGCAGTAATCTATAAGAGTGTGACATGAAATGACAGCTCGTTTTGGCGGGAATTTGTTAACGGAAAGTTTCTTCATGGGGGAAGTGAATGTAATTGTAATTATTATTATAATTTAGGTACTGTAGAAATATAGAACTGTTGTAGTGATTATAGCATTGAAAATAGGTTCTTTTGTTTTTATATTTCTTGGATTAGATAAGGTAATATAGAAAATTATTCATTTAAAGATATAACTTTATGTGTAATTTAACTTAGACCTATGCTATGTTTTCTTAGACTGAGAAAATATTTATTCTTATTTCTTAAATAATTACGTAAATACTTTTAATCCTCCATTATGTGGGAGTTGACAAGAACCCACATAATATCGCGTGTAGTAAGAAATTAGTGTTGAACTTCATCAATCTGCACTGTCAAGTATGGAATAAAAAACAATAGATATTGAAAAAGGCACGTTAAAAAAATAAATTCACATTACAACCTGTAAATCTGATAATGAAATGAAATAATAAATTTTAATAATCGAAAATAAAAAGCGAATCAGTGTCTTTATGAGATGTCCCTAATTCCTTATCCGATACATCGGTACCGGTTGTACGCACGCGGCACGACACTGCGTCGCGACAATTTATTTCGGTACAGGGCAATGCACTTCGCACGCAGCCCTGAGATCGTGGCGAATAAACGAGAGTAAACATGAGACGAAGGAAAAAATCAAGGCTATTAAAATTAGTTGACATCCACGCACTTCTGAAATGAAAGCGAAAGACAACTGTCTCAGCTTGAAAGCTGTTTGTAAACATTTAAAGCTTCTTGATTTATTTCTAAAGAAATGTCTGTCATGAACTGAAATGTTATAATTATATATTTGGTGTTATATTAAAATATTTTTTTGAAAATATATTTCATTCTATCGGCGTTAATTCACGTTTCACGTAAAATATTTTTTATGGAGGCAGTAGAGCGGAGTGCTGCTTAAAATTTTCGAAATAAATATAATAAATCTTTTTAAATGGTTTTTGTAGTAATTAACGGCATGTTCGCACTTGCGCCTAAAGAATGGCACTGAAGGCAATAAAAGTTTAATACAGCCGATGTTACATGGATGCACTTTGTTATTCCTGAAATAAATAGACCGCCCTAAATCGTACAGCGACACGGAAAACCAATTTAACACATGCTAATTAAAAACGTTCAATATGTGTCGCCATTTTTTTTAACGAACGCGTCACTTTAAATGAAAAATGAAGAAAAATGAAATGGAACGTACGTGTATAGATACATATCTATACACGTATATTGCATATATAGTCTGTGCGAGTATGACAGGTGATTTGTCATGTTTCGCGCCAAATGTGACGTCGCACAAATCTTCGTAATGGCGTTTGGGTGCAATTAAAGTGAGGCTTGCAATAACTGGGCATAAAGCAAGCGATGCATCGGTGACGCGGCCGGCTATTTCCGTCCGCCGCCCCTCGACAAATGCTAATGTCCTCTAGGACTCCAGCCTCGTTGATGTCGTGATTGCTGCCGAACGCCGATTATAAACATTTACCTATTTATCTGGTCGCGATGGTATATTATTGTTAGTTATAGCAAATGAAGTCTATATATTCACACAATTCCACGTAATTTTCATTTGTCTCTGTAGATCGAGTTAAACTATTATATATATTGAAATTAACATTTATTTTTGATTTTTTTTATTATTCACGAACCGGTCTAAACTATAACTCCTTAAAATATTATAGGCAAGTAATATTACAAAATAAATTGCTTTTTAAGTACAATTTAGATTATTGATAGTTACAACGAAAGATAAAATAAGATCATAGATAAGTTTAATCTATTATGGTAGAGTTCTGTCTTATTTGAAAGGACGCCCAGATTCTATATATAATATTGAATGTAATTGTGAATTCAGTTTACTTGAAATAAAAAAAACATAATTAATAATATATATTATTTTAAGTCATAACGCTTCTTTCATGCAACAATGATGTAATTGCACTTTTCTTATAGAATATGTTAAATATCTATATATCAATGGATGCAGAAAGACTATATACAAACTTTGTCTCTTTTTAAAGAAAAATGCTACTACTATAAATATATTATTACTCTAGAAATTGTATAAAAAATATTAAAAACATTAATAAAATATATTAACAAACTTATTTAACAAATATATTAAAAATCGACAAATAACTTACAAGGTTAATTGAATAGTGAGAAAATAATAATTTCAAGGTCATTCTAAATTATAAACTCTTTTATAGGTATGCTATTTGTATAGGGTGACCAAAACAAATATTTACTTAGAACGTATAGTAAATCTAAATGAACAATAATAATGTACGATAATTGCCAAAATTATTAAGATACTGACTAATTTACTTACTTTATATATTATTTTAGTTAATTATTATTTACAATGCAAAAGTTTGTATTTTTGTCAACCCTAAGCTTATGCATATATATGATAGGACAAAGCAAGTTGTGACTCAGTCACGGTCACGATCGTTCTCGGAACGATAATTTGGTTACAAAACATGGAGTGGTCGGAACACCAATTAATATTAATAATGTGACCAATATCTTATGGAATCATTCATTATGGACACGACCAACCGCAGCTTCCCCTTTTTATTAAGCTTCGATGAGCTTTCTAAGTTGAACTTAGTTCTGTAAAATAAATAGAGGCATTTCGTGTTAAGTGGCAGAACTCAACGCCGCGCTTTGTTTTAATACCACAGCGAAGAAATGAAAATATTTCATGTCGTCGAGTGGGGTTCAAACCCACATTCAGTAATGTATATAGTGACACTTTGCCTTAGCGCCCCGACTGGCTTCAATAAATAAATAATATTAAAGAATCATTGCAGATCATATTATATATTATATCGCGGTCATCGTCCTTTCTTTACGATGTTGCATTAGTAAGCAATAGTGACAACACAATTTATAAAACTACCTTCAAACAACTACGTGGGGTATTTATTTCTACCTAGCCTGCTTATTTAGGGGCCAGTCGTGGCGCAGGGGTACAAAGTGTGGATGCAAACCAACTGGTTGTGGGTTCGACCCCCATTCGAGTAAATCAAATATTTATTTACGATTTATATTTCCATTTTCTTGCTCTAGTTTGAAGACAAAGGACGGTGTTGAATTCCGTAACTACTCGAGAAATGGGTCACTGGGTTCTCTCGGTCTACTAGTGTAATTTTTAAGGAGAAGAACCCCAAGCGTTACAATTTCAAGAGTCGTGAGATCAAGTTCTGCTTAATTTGAAACGCAGAAAATTAACATTTTAAAGTTGAAAATATAAAACAGAATTAATTTTATACAAATGAGTAAATACTATGACATACTATATAATACTATGACAAGTATATTTTAAAAAGTAATTCTTAGTAGAGTGTAAATGAATGAACGAATATACAAATTATAAGTCACTGAGCTACTTGTATCTTAAAAGAGGTACAGACCTCACTTCAGGTTGTTAAATCAATGTTTGTTAGGGCTTGGTTGCCATCCAACACAGCACAATATAGATTGAGTTAAATATATCAAAGATTCGCATGAATGTATAATAGAATTATTTATTGCATTTTAAATGCAATATTTACATTTCTATTTCATATTTATAATTCTTGCCAGCTTTTCTCAGCAGAATTGCCTTCTGAGCCGGCGGTAGCTTTATTTTAAATCGACGATCCAAAAGTGCTCGCCAAAGTTTGTTCGAATAAATAATATTTTGAATTGATATGTTGCATTCATCGATACTCTTGTACTTGGTTAGTCAAAGCTCTTAGCTCTTGGTTAGCTTTAAGTTCTGCCACTCTACGTCTGATAATTAAAAGAAAATGAAGTAAGAACGAATATCAAATCTACGTACTTCAGTTATAATTTAGTCACGTGACATATCATTACTGTAAGAGTTGCTTCGTTACATTTGAATTTACGCGATATGATATTGATTGGAAATACTTTTATAATGAGGAAAGAGAATCATTTGTAATAAGGCAAAAGATTGCATCGGAAATATACCTCGGCAATTTTATACCTTACAATTACGTAAATGATTCATCGACTATAAATAGTGGGGACATAAATATATGCAAATAGTTTTTCATAGGAAAAGTAATTTTAAAAGAAATGTTATAAAAAAAATGTCAAGTAAGTTATTTTTTATAGGTAGTTTTTAATGGTGTGTAATTAAGTGTAGTTTAAATTAAAATTCTAAATATTCCTTACTCAAATAGACTAGTGTTAGTAAACTTTTGAATCGTCGAATGAACATATATAAAAATCTACCACCGGCTCGGAAGGCAGCTGCTGGAGAAGCACCGGCAAGAAACTCAACAGTTGTTCTTTTCAATGTCAATGGTATAATATAATTATTACATGAGCTGGCAGTTATCTTGCATGACATTTAATAGATATTAATTCCATACATATTTATCCTGTAAATATTGAACAGTGTAACGTGCTTTACTTGTTAGTAGACTGTACTTGTTGTTGTGTGTGTACAGTGCTGTACTTGTTACAGATACTTTAAAATTAAATTGTTGTAATGGCAAACTTATAATATATTGCGGAATTTTAGTATACACGTATACTCGTATACTCTTAGTGTGGGTACATATGTATATAATAAAATTATATTAATAATATTTTAATGGGCTTTACGATGGCCCTTAGATGTGCTCAAAGTGGATTTTGTGTTAAGACACTCCGCCCAATTGTGGGGGCATTGTTTGTTGAGTGGCTGAACGGAAGTGCCCCTGGAAATGGGGAAAATTAAGATAATTGAAATTAAATCATTATTTCTAACAGGGATCAAACCCACAACCATAGCTTTTTCAGTTAAATGAAATTAAGTCTCAATCTTCTTTATACTACAAGTATAAGGTTTCGATATTTTCAATTTTCCAAAGTCTACTTCTTATCTCTATCGGAAGGTGAATTAAAAACGTACTCCCTTGGGATCTGTCGGTACATTGGGACAGTTCTTCGGCAATTTTATAAAATATGTACATAAAAAAAAGTAGATTCACGCTTTTTCCCGCAAAGCACTCAGAGAAAATCTAGTATTTCCTTGTTTCCCACTTTTTGTTAAGCTTTCGACATTTTGAGTGGCGGAGCTACTTAGATTTTATTAATTAGATCTTTTTGTAATGGTACTCACACATAATCATCATAGTTGAACAACACCACAAATAATTAAAAAAAATACTTTTTATGCAAATGTGTACTAGAAAATTCATACGCTATAAATTTAACAAAACTAGAATAGTTGTCTATGACAAATGTTAGTTTCTTCTCAGTTTATATTCGTGTATCTTTATGAGGTGTGAGAGGATAGCTGCGACGTACGGACGGCTCAACAAGATGTATTTATTTTGGGCTAATTATTAGAAGAACGTTCAATACCGGATGCTTAGTTGAATATGTCACTTGTGAGATCGATTATTTATTTGTAATGGCAGTAAAGATAAATTAAATTGTTGTTAAATATTATTTATACTCGTATGAAAATACATATTTAAAAACCAAGTAATTACTCATAAAAAAGGAACTATCTAAATAATTACTTTTTGCTTTCACACTAGGATCAAAGATTTCTTTTCGCAGGGAAATCAATATTGGGTCATATTATTGGCTTTTCCCCATATTTAATTCAAAATCCAAACCAGTTTTTAGTTGTATTTCTTAGTTTTATTGATCTATTAATATAAAATATGGTTAATTATAAAATATTATTAAAAGCAATAAACGCAAATCAGTAGCAGAATTGATTTGTAAAAAAAATTAACAACATTTGACAAAACAATGACATTGAAATTCTTTCCTATTAAATACAGCATAGATAGATTTAGATTGTAAATCCAATTATTTCACAACCGCCAAGTCTCCAAGCAGAGTTACTTTAACGAGAAATATGAGATTTGTTTATCTTGTTTCTTAACGCTAACAATCTTTACATATTCACCCTTCCCAATGTTGTTAGGAAAATTCTGAGCACAAAAAAAAAATCGCTGCATCATTGTATTAGTTATCATGGCTGTATAATAAAGCATCATTCAGACAAAAATAAAAAGCCTCCAGAATCTAAGGCGTCCGTGTTTCTTATGCATAACAGTATAGAGGTTACGTTGGTGTGTGTGGCTGGTGTATATGTGGCGCCGTAGACGACGGTCCTCGACCAGAGACAAGGGGCTCTATTTTTAACAGATTATGCACGGGACGCGCTGACGAAGCGTGCTGAAGACTCGCTGGCCATAATGCCTAAGGTTTTTTTTGTGTGCTTCACTTGTTTGACGGAACGCTACTAATTTAGGTTACTGCTTGGCCCGTTGGGGAATTACAAAATATTACCCGCAAACATTGCGATATTCGTTTCTTGTTTTCTTTTCTAAAAAAACAATTATTTAATTAGACTTGTTTAAATTGAGAGCTTTTCAAAAAGTCCAGACTAGATTTACACTGCAGTGAGCTTTAGGACTTACAGTCATTGCGTGTCCTGTGCGCAATAAATTAAAAAGTAAAAGTAATAAATATGGCGGGGGATCAATGAACGAATTCGTTTGGCGCCCCACACGCGAACCTTCCGTGCATCGCGGATACAAGATCAATTATGTGCCTTGTAAGAAAAGGGTGGTCTAACGCGTTCAAAGAGATTTATGGTTTATAAGATTTTTAACTTAATGTTTTTTCGACATGGTATTGAATGAAGTAATTTAACTTAATTGCTTATTTGTATTTATAAAAAACATGTAACATGAAAATTATAATTAAATAGTAAAAAAGAAGATGAAATCTTTGATTCACATTTGTTTTATATTTGTGTTTATTGTAACTATTTTAATATTAACAATATATTCACAATCAACTTATTTGTATAAAACATGTACATGTATACAAAAAAAATTCATTGATTGATTTTGGAAAATCAAACTACGAATAAATTGGCAATTAAACACTTAAATAAATAAATACAACAAAAATAAAACTATAACTAAAAATAATACAAGAATAATTAAAAGAATTAAACAAATAATGAGTAGGAGCATCTTTAGAGCAGTATTTTTTACCTACTGTCTTGCGACATCCTCATTTCGCGCTTTAAAAATCCACAATTAAAACAAAGGGTTCCGGGCGTTTCTTGTCATTCTTGTCGAATACATTCAGTGTTTTCAAAAGAAAACCGATGCGATTTTCTTGAGACCGTGACGTGTGAAAATGGACCTTACTGCCTTTGTATAGGCCACAAAAATTTGTATGAAGTTTATATTTACGCGAACTCTGGCACTCGAGTTAAAGGATAATAGGCTTTATGTTTATTAATATAAGATATGCCAAGATGTGTGATATGTTTGTAAGATGTCTGGACGGGTGAATGGCCCCTGAAAGCGCGCGTTTCAGAAGTTTGAGACACGCCATCACTTCCTGAAGCTTGGAGTGCTGGAGTTTTGTTTTATACTTTTATTCAAGTTTTATTTATAAGTATGAAGGTTGCAGTGACCTAGCGATGTGTTGTGTAATCCGTACGATCCATGCTAAGCTCAAACGAAGCTTTTCACGGGAAGCAGAGGGAACCTAGTGTTAAGACTCTCCGTTAGCTACTTTCCGAACAATTTACGAGACATTGTATGTTGAGTTCCACACTTTAGAAGACCAATGCGCTTTGTCTACTAAAGTGTGGAAAAGAATTATTTTTCCTAGTGAAGATCGTACCCATTACCACCGTAGCCAGGAACTGTTACTTTACATATTTATGAAAATACAAAAATATAATATATATATTTAACCCACTGATAAAATACGTTTCAATATGTACTGAAAATCTAGCAATCCACATATCTGTTTAATTTTGACATATTTGTGAAAATAGCACTCTAGGCTACGGGAACCAACGCCGTCCTTTGTTTAAATGGAATTTGACACCTAAATTAAGCGATTATTTTTTGAACTAAACTCACAACTATAGCATTCTTAATGCATTGTGGCATTCGTATCTGATACTTAACAAGTCAAAAATGTATATTGTATGTAATACGAAATTATATTTATAATTATAAAATAATTATAAATAGACTAAAATTATAAAATAATTTTTAACATAATAAATAAATACAAGTATAAATAGTATTCCTAATAAAAAATCATTATTAGAAATATTTATATTTTCATGATAACAAGTATTTTATTCTATAATTTTAATAGTCTATTAGACACATAAGTTACACTAGCATCGAGCGAACTACTGACCAAGTCGAGACGTCCCTAATGTGGAACTCCAGCTTTCGTTTTCATGCAAAGTCGAAGTTAAACAATGCCACAACACCGTGTCACCGTTTAGAGTTAACTACTAGTACTATATTACAATAACTATCAGTTAAGTAATTACAGTTTTAACTAGCGGTTACTTGAATTCTATTAGTTATTGTGATGTAATATTATTTTTGCATAAATTTTTCAGATTGAACAAAAGAAACGTCAGATTGAACAAAAGAAAGAATTTGTAATTATTATAATATAAGGTACTATAATTTGTCTCTTTCGCAAGACGGTGAAGATCGCATGGGGTATAAACAGATGTCTTTTTTAGAAGAAATTATAACTAATTTATTTATTCATTTTAAATATGTGATTTTAATTGACTGTTCTTATATTATAAGTACAAATTTAAAAAAAAATATCTAATAAAACATATAGTAGATATAAGATATCCCACTATTAGTAAACTACTCTTAAAATAGACACCATAGCGGCTGTCATAGTCGACAGTATGTCAGTAACGTTATATCTGCTTCCCACTAAGTAAATATTAAGAATCGAGTTTTGGAATTAAGGTTAATGCATTAGGTTTGTTGAGTTAATCTAATATATATAAAAAATAAAATTAATGCTGGTACCAGGTATGTTTGTATGTATGTATGTAAATGTTCGAATATGATAATTTTTTAAACCAAACAATTTTGGTCGATCCCCACTCGAAGAAATTAAATATTTAATATTTTCGTTCATTTTATAGAGACAAAGCATAGAAAGCGTTGAGTTTCGCCACTCAACAAGCAATGGCTCTAGAATTTGCGGAAAATGGGTACACAAAAATTATTATGTGGCAATTTTTAAAGAGACGTGTTTTGTTCATCACCTCAAAAAGGAAATTGAAGAATAGGATGACTTGTGACAAGGTCTTCTCAACTAACTCTGAACATAGGAGGTGGATAATGACAAAAATATATTTTCAATTAAGTTGATATCAAGGCGCCGTCGTGGTGCAGTGGCACAAACGTCAGACTGTAAAGGTGTGCGGTGGGTTCGATTTCCACTCGGTAGAATATGTTTTTATTTATGAATATTTTATTTCTTCGCTTTAGTAACAAGGCAAAGCGCGTCGTTAATTTCCGCCACTCGAAAATTCGGTGGAAAGTGAGAGAGAAAGATTGTCTTAAAACTTGGTTCCTTTTGCTTGCCCTTCTATGCAGAATACAGTGTAAAAAGGAAATAGAAAGAAGTTTATATCGAATACATGGCTTAACATGTTACACATAAACATAAATTATAACTGTAATTTCAGAAAAAAAAAAAAATAATTGCCCCACCCAAAACCAACACAAAAACCCAAAACTTTCCCCACACATCACAATTTAATCCACGCATTATCATTACCGGGAGCGACAAATTTATTGACGTGGCAACATCCATGTTCATACGACAGGCTGTAACGGCGAATAACGCTATTTGCTCTGTCCGATGTTGTGCCATTAACTGGCCTGGCCATTTTTCAATTATGATATATGTATAGGGCGTTTGTACTGGTGTCTGCATAGTATATTTATGATTATATTGCATAAAATGCTTTAATATAACAAGAAATAATGTGTAGCTTCAAAATATGTCAACTTATATATTATCTTATACTTGCTCATCATGTAGGGTAGTTAGAAAATGATTAATAATTAACTTTAGCCGAGCCTTTTTTCCATTTACAAAATATTTCATCTTCCATGACTTAAATAAACGATGCACTTTTAATAAAAAACCTCATATTAAACACGAATTCATTCTCAAAGAAATCGAATTCCAAATCGTCACAACTCAGATCGTTGTCAACTGCACCACATCGACATAGGTAGCCATTAACTTTCCCGGCCATTTTTCAATTATGCCAAATGTATACGGCGTATATAAATCATGTCCGGGCAGTACAGGCACATATGTACTGTACCTGCGGGGAGGCTGGGCGTGGGCGATAGCGGGGTGTGTTTCATTTGTAAACGGAATGGATCGAAACATTACGATAGCTTATCCGATATCAGTCTGGACTGGGGTGCATCGAGTGATGTGGATGTAAGGAATTTTTTAATTGTGTCATTTTTTTCATATTATGGATTTTTTATATTAATTTGTATATAGGCAGAGAGTATGGTGATCATATCGTGACATACTCTGATGAATACATCATGTTCTGATTGTGACTTGTTATGATGGTCAGAGTCAGGTCTGAATATGGCGTATGACACGGTTAGCAAATAGTCATGTGACGGTCAAAGGTGCAATAAAATATTATTTGTATATATATTAAACAATCGCTACACTTATTTGGATATAATTTATCGTTTATAAGCTGAGTTTCTATAATAATATTTGTCGGCGGTTCCTGTGAATGAAAATAATAAAAACGGTTCCACAACCTACAATATAAATGAAATTCCAATTACATTCAACGTGGATAATAAGTAAACACAAGGAATACACAAAAAGCTTTTCCATCAAAGTTCAATTTAAAAGTTGAAAGAAAAAAAGACGAGAAACCATTCGAAATTCAGATCGTCTAGGTGGCCAGTGGCACGTTAATTCCATCGATCATTACTCCCTGCAATCCGCCAATCGAAAAATAAAAACACTGGCAACCCCACCTGCATCCCCCGGTAGGGAGATATGATTTTTTCGAGCGTCAACCCCCCTGTCCGTACCTATTATTATAATGATACTCATATGTAGTCGCTTCCTGTTAATTTGTGTATAACGTTATATAAAAACGTATTGTATGTTGACTTAATATTGGATGAAGATGAACGTTGCTTTAATTCGGTTATATGTAAAAAGTAATATTTATATTATAATTTTTAGTTCACTAAAATATATTGTATGTGAAATATCGCATATATTAAACAGCATAGTGAAATAATAAATAAACAAACGAAAGTCGCCAAGTCAAGTACGTTACACTAATAAGTAAGGAACTGGGTAAACGAGTCGTGTAATGCGTGAGTGCTACGTCTGTAGCGTTGTACTACAAACCTCTACGACTACAGAGCACGGCTCTTACGTGCGGTCTAGTAAATTTTATATGGAATTTAAGACACACATAATTTACGTTTCATTTCATTTCGTTTAATTCTTTATTTTGATTTTCATTTTAAATATATTATGAAATATGAATTATATATTATTTATATAGAGTTAATATAAATCATATTGCGTTATATAATCCACGTGCCATAAAAGCTTACTTATCTAAGCTAACGATACCCTAATTTGTTATATGTGTTACGTATAACTAACTTTATAGGCGAGCGTGTGTGGGTGCTTGCAGAGGCGAGCTCGGGCTGAGCCTCATGGCGTGCAAAACGCCATGCAAAAATGTGCATTATACATACCTACCACCTATCTGTGACCCCCTACCCCTCTCTCGCCACCTCTACAAATACATCTTTTTGAGGAACTTTTGTTTTATGTACAGACCAGGTTATAGCGGTCAGGGCGAGGGAGCAACCCCTTTTATGTGTCATGTAGTTTTAAATTACGAATTATCTGCATGATTGTTTTGAATGCCATTGAGATTTTAAATTTGAATAATGCTCTTTTTGAGTTATGGCTACTGTTGATATAACTAGATGTAATCTTCTAATTAACCTAAAATATATGTATGGTATGAGTAATTGAACATGGTTTAAGTATAACATGAGTATAAGAAATAAAAATATTAAATGACGATTATGTAGTTCCGTCAAAAGATATCCACACTGGCTGACATATAAAGGCTTGTACCTGAGTAGAGGTCCATATAGGTTT
Source organism: Heliconius aoede (assembly GCA_037355905.1). Taxonomy (NCBI): domain Eukaryota; kingdom Metazoa; phylum Arthropoda; class Insecta; order Lepidoptera; family Nymphalidae; genus Heliconius; species Heliconius aoede. The sequence goes on along the minus strand of JBAIZZ010000099.1, from coordinate 1,033,800 downwards.
ACTTTTAAAAATTCTATTCAGTGGGTATTATACTATGTTCTGAAAGTCAATTAAGAAACGTATTTTTAAGCTCCGTTTTCAATTTTAAAACCGTCCTTTCAAAGCGCCTTTTACTTTACTCAGCAAAGTATAGAATTTAACGAAGCCGTAATTATAATGCTCAAAAGAAATTTTCTTTTTTACAGCAATTTAATGAATTGCCTGGTTTTTCTTAAGACCGAATGAGTGGATGTACACATTTACTCATAAATTTTGTAATTGACCAAAAAAAAAATTTTACTAAAGTCCGTCCCATTGTCAGTCGTAAGTTCAAAGTTGCGCGATTTCTCGAATGGCGGGAAAACTTCGGTACACACGGCTGAAAGATGGGAAAGCTTAAAAAAAGTAAAAAAGAGGCAACAGAAACTGTGTTATGAGGTAAGAAGGAGTGAGGCCACGGGCACGATCGCAATAAAACGATACTGCGTAAGGTCGGCGTCGGAGACCGGAACTTTTTATGTGCACTTTTTTCTCCTACGAGTAGTAGGTAGGTAAGTATATACTGAAGCCGGCAACGTGGGGAAGAAAATCTCCTTAAGTGCGGCCAGTGAAATGAACTTGCTTTGGATTTATCTTTTTGATGTATTTGTTCTTTAAATGTTCATGTTATTTTCTTTGGATCATAAGATCTTTTTATATATTTTTTTCACTCTTTTTAAGTAGCTTTAGACTAAAGTATCCTGTATTTACATTTATTAAATTGAATAATGATAATAATCATTAAATCAATATATTACTATCATCTAAATACAGCATTATCATTGCGCTGCTTTAATGATTGATGATCATTATTCATTTAAATACATATAATATAGCATTAAAACTCAATACTCATATGGCAGACACCTACGAACGGTCTCATCCCATAACCTACGACAATATGAAGCTATACAAGTATTACTAGTTTTTACAGACGCGACGCTAACTGATGAACTCGGAACCAGTTCAATTACTGACTCTACCCCACTTCGTGCCTAGTCCTTCATCTGATCGCATTGGAAAAGAAAGTGATATTTTAAAATGCATGGAGATTAATAAATAAATGAGAATTTTATGTGTTTGTTTATCATTTATTACAATATTGTTATAATTTTTATATTACCTCTATGAAGGAAAATAAACATCGAAGACATGTATTAAAAATTTAACAAATAATAGAAGGATTTGAACAAACACTATAATGAACAAGAAGATGAAATTAACATTTTTAAACACAAGATTAATATACTGTCAGACTTCTAGACTGTAAAGTAATAAAAATATATTTATTTTTATTGGAATAATCTAAAAATAATTGAAGTGACTGACTGACGTCTTAATACTAAATTTGGATTACCAAAACTAGCCACCTGTTACTCTATGATTAACAGAGCGCTAATGTAGATGGTGAAAGGCAGAGAAAGGCGCGTTCTGTCTTTTTTGCTTTGCAATATTATGTTATTTCAGTGTCATTTAGTGCATTCTCTTTTTAAGTACAGTCTAGATGAAGCTACCGGTAATTCCGTTTCTGCTGTTGTATAATTAAATGTTAATGTTTATTTAATTGCTGCAATATTGTGGGTAGGATTCGATTGTAAATCTAACATAGTATTTTTGAAACATTATTCTAAATACATAGGTGTAGGTATTACGTGTATAGGTAGACCCAATTATATATTTAATTAATTCAATGTTATTAGGAAGTGTTTCGTTTCCTGCATAAAAAATAAATATTGTAGCAATTTTAATACCTTTATTGACTTATGATCGGGCAACTCTAAAACAAGCATTACAACGCACACAACTGCAGCGGCGGGACCTCCCCCACCCTTCACGAATCGGCGTTTTTATATTTTTGCACATTCAAAAAAAGCGAGGCAGACAAAGATGGACTGATGACGAGATCCCCGGCCCGTGTACTGGTAACAATGGTGTGCAAGCGGGACGGCATCACTCCTGACGCGGCCGACGCGAAATAAAAATGTGCAAAGCGTTTCTTTTTTAGATGTGATGCTTTTTTACGTTAGTCTGCGTTCGCAATTAGTGATGTGCGGTTGTCGCATTGAGCATTAGGAATATATGCAAATAGAGCCCTATAGAATTCGTTAGGGTTCAAAAGCTTTTGTGCTGTATGTACAGGGCTTAGGTTTCCGGAAGCGCGACCAAGGTCGACTCCAAAGTTTAGGTTCGGATGGAGAGAACAGAGCTGGTCCAATATTACTTATAGATAATGAATGTTCCTGCTTCGTTACCAGATATCTGTTCCTTATTCCACCGCAATCCTTTTAACGGAACGAGTTACGGCGATCTCTCGAAGCGAATTTACACAAAAGGCTCGCGATAAAATGTTTTAAATTGTTTCATTTTGTAAAATTGGAGTATAGTTATGCTTAAAACATAATGAGGGTATTGTTTCTTGCCCCGAGAGAAACTGAGAGTAAAAATAAAATTTAAACAGTTTCTTAGAATAAGTATTTGCTTTATTTCATAATTATTATGAGAGCGCATTTCGTTGACGGCCACAAAAGATGAATGAGGGTCCTTATTTGTATTTAAATTACATAAGACTTATAATATAGAGTTAAGCTCGAACAGATATACAACAATAGTATATGACGGACTGTATATCTACATAGTCTATACAGATATAAAGTCAGTCATATTCTGTAATTGTGTATCTTCGAGTACATGCATAACGACCATTGACCACGAGTGCGTCAGCTTAATTGTTCCATTTGTAGTAACCCTAAAAGCCAGGCTACATCCACTCGAGGCCAGGCCTGCGTGAACTCTCCAGGTGCATCCTGCATCCTAATCAAAGGCACGTAACGTCGGGTGGCGCGCCTCTACAAAATTTAATGCTAAAAGAAAAAACACTGACAAGCCAATGCAACGCGGCCGTGTGTGCGTGGCTCACACACACATCGGCGGGCCGTGTCGGTGCATGCTTTACGCGCGGAAAAAAGTGCTGCGTTATTGATTTTTCTCTACAGCGTCGAGGGGGGTCGGGGGGTCGGGAGCTCGCCCGCGGCCTGAAAAAGTGTCTGCTGAAAAAACCGAGACGAAAAAGCACCCCTCCCTTTTTAATTGGTAACGTAGTGTCAATAGGGCTAATCCTGGGGCCGTAATAGCCTGCTTTTGTCTCACGAATGCATTTTTCAGTGTTGCCAGGCGACGGTTCTGAATCGCGGGTTAGCTCCTTTTGGGCTTTTTAATGAAGAGTCCCCAATTGTAATACTCGGCTGCTTTGTATTGTTGCGGGTAGTCTGCCGAGGAATAGTGC